>CM038703.1:36525659-36708159 GCA_021613375.1 Megaleporinus macrocephalus
TTTTAGAGCATTTTTATTGGTTCATTGATTATGACAATTTTTACAGGTGAAAATCATCAAATATGGAAATGTATGTTTTTCTTTGTTCAGTGGGCAGTCCAATTATATATAGTGTTTTTTACAAACAAATTCATGTGTATTGCCAAGATATGTGTTCTTAATCTGTGTGTGTAGGTCTCTAAGACTTTTGCGCAGTGCTGTATATGTACAGTATATAAAACTAATTATAGTATTTTAACGTATAGATGTGTCTGAATGCAGAGTTTAGTCGCTCAACAGCAAAGTTGCTTTGTAGGAAGAAGGTTTTGTACAGATTCCCAGTTAAATAATCCGTTAAATCCTTGCGTGTGAACGAAGAGGACAAATCAGAAAAGCTTCTCATCTTCTGTGTTTACACTAACATTCAGTAAAAATACTACCCACCAGCACACCAGTCGTACAGACTCTAACCTGCCATCATAGGCCTCCAGTGCCAAGTCTGGGATCAGTTTATATTCAGCTGAGCAGATCTTAAACGTGCCGTCCCGGATGCTAGTTTGAGCAGAACTGCAGTGGAACTGAATGTAAATTGAGCTCTGCTGTACTAACACTAGCGACAGAATCTCATTCCTGTGTCCAGCAGTGTGTAACTGACCGCTGCCCCGCCCTCCCGCCTGCACTGAGCGAGACTGGTGTGTGTGAGAGCTGCTGCTAATGCTAACGCTAATGCTAACCTTGCTGCCTGGTTCAGTGCCTTTGCTACTCACAGCTCTTCCTCTCATCCCACACTTCTTCCCATCTCTCACTTCAAAACTCTCTCACGCTCTCTCTCTTTCTCTCTGCTTTTCCTCTCCCTCACTCTTTCTCTCCTTTTCATTTCATCTCTGTTTTTCTCTCTTCTTTCTTGACTTTTATTTTTCTTGTATTTCCCTCTCCTCTCTCTCCCTCCCACTCTTTTTTTCTTTCCCTTTCTTTTTCTGTCCTTTGTCTTTTTATTCCTCCTTTTCTCTCTTTCTCTCCTCTATCTTTTTTGTTTCCCTTTCTTGCTCATTTTCTCCTTTTCCTTTTCTTCTGCTTTTTTTTGTTTTCATCTTATTTCTTCTGATTTCTTTTTTTTTTTTTTTTTTTTCTCTGTCTGAAACTCTCTTCTTCTCTCACACATACTCTCTGGGTTGATGCGGAGCTCCAACCCAATGAAACTTCATTCACTCCCCTCCCCTGTCTCTTTCTTTCTCTCTGCCTGACCCCCACCCCCCCTCCCCTTTTCCCTAAGCAGGATGTCAGACCCTCCCCAGCAGGGCCCGAGGTAACCCCCTAACCAGTGTGTGTGTGTGTGTATGCCCCCTTCACCCAACTTAAATTCTACCTCTCCATTTCTGTCCACTCCCTGTGCTCTCCTTGTGTGTGGTGCCTTTGTAAAAGCTCTTGGACAGAAACATTTTCACTCACTCCCTGAAAGTCATGGTCTAAGACCAGGTTAACATGTCCCCAATGTCCCAGGAGTGCACTGTCCCCCTCCTCCATCAGTCCTCATCAGTGCTCATCAGTGCATGAGTGCATGTCTGCAAATCTAACTGCTGGATGTGCATGACGCTGCTGGGTTTAAATCAAATTTACAGGTTTTCACTAAACCCAAATGTAGTCAATCAGCCAAGACATAGTTGGTGTCTAAAGTTTGGTCGTGTAGTTTCACACTGGAGCTATGTTTTGAAGTAGTAATGGAGGCTAATACCACGTCAGTCAGCATTAGGGAGACTGCAGGAAGCTTAGGCAAGCCTAGCTATTGTATAGCTCAACATGCTTGGAGGAGAAGACTAACTAATCTGCTGCATCAGCTGTTTGCTAATATTGTGCTGAATAATTGGTGAAAGATGGAGGGCCATCCATCCCACCTAGAGAAACTCCATCACTGAAGGCTGAGCTTACAATCTCTTGATAATACCAACACTTGCAGCCACTCAGGGTCCATGCAGTGCCAGAAAATAGATAAGCTGTTGGTTTATATCCACTTTTTAGCTCCAACAGAACCCAAGAAGCAAACTTTAGACAAAAAACTTTACTTGGCTTTTTGACTACAATTAGGGAAAATATGCAAATTACAAATGAATGCTCTGAGAAGTTTTAATGAAATATTCCCATTTCCCAGAGTTATACTGAGCCCACAGACCATTGACCACAGGCCTATAGTACTTTCTACTGTGGCTGCCTGCTATTCACCCAACTCCTGTACCAACCCAGAAGTTTTAACCCCCTCTAAACTCCAGCTTATTTCTACTTATCTTTGAACCCTTAAGCCCTGGAACTCTTACCAAGGCACTGTGATATCAGTATGAACGGAGGTATCTGTAGCCGGAGTGTGTGTTTTTTTTGTTAGTGATCTACAGACAATGTTGTGTTATAGAGTTCCTTCTTCACTGGTGTCAAATGCATGGCACAAAAACATAGCCTTCTCTTAATAGTTGACCTTTAGTGCAGCTTTTTTTCCTCAACATGCCTGTTTAAGGTTAGCTACTGGTGATGGGCAGTATGCTGTTATGTTTTCATTATCATGATAAATAACATAACATTCAGATGAAACAGAAACCAAGAACAACTGTTCTGTTGAAATTGTTATTTTATTCATTTATTTTTCGCCAAATATGAACTCCTCTTAAATATTTGTTTGCAAACATATCCAACTTGACCTCAAAACTCAGGAACACTAAATATCATGATACATACCGTGTATTGTGAAAAAGTGTTGTGATGTTGTATTTTTGCTGTATTTTTGCATCCACATTTACCTTCTGCTTCAAGTGCTGCATGAGTTGAATCCGGGGTGTTAATGAAGGGAAACCCCTTAACTGTGCGAGGAAGGAGAGTCCCATCATTAGAACTGAGAGCAATTATTTATTAGTTATTCAAAAGTAAGCGAAATGTATCAGATCAGCCGCTGTGTATCTCATAACGTTGAGGAATAAAGGGTTGACTTCTTTCTGAGGGATCGTGTAGTATCCATTGTTCCCACGGTGTTGGGTAGGGCACTTCTGTTTGTTGTGTAACTCACCACACGTCCTGTTGGGCACAGGTCCAGCGACGTGGGCAATGGCCACCTCCAAGCCGGACATCATGATCGTCCTCCTGAGCAAACTGATCGAGGAAGGAGACGGATTCTACAAGGTCAGTCCCTCACCGAGCATTATGAATAGTGTATTTATACCAGCGCTGGACAGTATGTCTCAAAAACAAAGGTTTTTTTTTTCTCCACTGAAGCTACAAGCCTGCAATAATTGTATTGTGTATACAGTATTTTTCACCAAACCAAAGTTCTGGCCCCAGTGAAAAGTTGTCACAGTTGTCACAGGGAAGAACTCTAAACTCCTCAGAACTGAAATCCTACTTTCAGTGTGTTTTGCTGTTCTAATGGCTCCGTGTTGCGAATGCTAACAGAAAGGGAAGGTGAAAGAGGCGGCTCAGCGCTATCAGTACGCCCTGAAGAAATTTCCCCGGGAGGGCTTCACCGAAGACCTTAAAACCTTCAGAGAGCTCAAAGTCTCCCTGCTGCTCAACTTGTCCCGCTGCCGCAGGAAAATGAACGTTAGTAACCACCCGCTGCTCTTTCTCACTCTCTTTCTCTCTTTCTCTCTCTCTCTCTCTCTGCTGTTCAACTCTGTCTCTTTGCTCTCTTTGAGTTGCCTATAAAACTGTGAAGTCTTTGTCACTGTTTACATGTATTGAAGTTATCTAAGATGCTTGAGGTTCAATTCAGTAAGAGAATAGCAAAAAACAATACAGAGTTCAGAATTCTCCATTGAAATCCAGATGAATCCAGGGCTTTATAGGGATCCAGGCTGTAGATGGATCCAAGTCTGTATAATTTTCTCCTATTGCTTTTATTGTAATTAAAATCTGCTGTCTATTTCACTTAATACTAGGACTAGTGGTGAGTACACAATGAGAGTTGTGTGTTTTGTTCTATGTTTATGCATATTAGAGTTTTGTTTTGTTTTTTAATTTATGATGAAACAAGTCTTAACAGTGATTGTGTGGTTGTTGAAAGCCACTATGCAAAATACAGAATTCACAGTGTAGGTTATTACATAATAATAATCTCAGTAAACAATTATCCACACTGTACCTTCCAAATATGCTCTTGCAGCAACTGTAACAAGCTTTTCAGAACACTGGCAAACGTCCCATTCAGCATAGCTATAGAAAAACATCTCCAATGAAAGTGTTGTTCATTTTAAACTATACTTATTTTTGTCTATGTAAAAAAACACACTGTCCGAATAAATTAGGTCTAAGGATTTGTTGGGTAATTAAGCTAACATTAGCTTTTTTGGCTGTTATGCCTAGTTTCCCTCTCTATAGTGTAATATAGCATAGACACCTAATGTTATGTGGCACCATTAAAAATACTACAGTGTCTTATTAGAATAAATGAGATTTCTGAGAAGAATGTTCTGTAAAGCTTGAGTTGCTACAAAAGAACATGAGGGCAGAGCATGGATTGGTCCGTTCTTCTATCGTGCAGTGAAGCTTGTTAGCAGGAGGCTGTGGCTGCCAGTCAATGAATTTAACATTACTATTTTGAAGAACTTGAGCTGACATTCACTTGAGGGGATATTTTTGTGTATGATATGTATTTTACAATGGTTTTAACATGACTCAGCATCAGATTTTAGAACCAATTTAGACCCATTTTATGTTTTTTTCATTTTACTTTTATGCAAATCACTGCATTTGTTTAAATGTAGTAGTTATTGCGATAATACGAGAAGAACTCTGGCTTTTTGAGTCTCATCGATACTGACATCGGACAAACATCATCACTTTCCATCCTTATCACCTTGTTTTGGTTTGCTTTGTCAGATCATGGGTTTTCCAGGACTTAGTAAAGAACAGAGTCTAGTCTAGAGTATTTAGCTTGTAGAATTACAGATGTTTTGCATTGTCCAGCTGTCCCAGTAGAGCGTATAGGTGTGTGTGTGTGTGTTTTGTCACTTATATGAGTGTGTATGAGTGTGTGACATTTCCACATTTAAATGTTAATTTGTCATATTTGCACATTTGTGTGTTTAAAATGTTTGTGTCCAATGTGTTATTGTTGTATTCATGCACAGAGATCATTGCCAGATCGAGAAGAGCTGTGTGTGTGTATGTATATGTGTGTCCCTTACTTTAAAAATTATAATAAAGATGGTAAATTAACTGCATCAATTTTTTAACTATAAGTATATATTACAATTATTTTCAATTAGTATGCTGTCAGTTTTGGCCATGTACTGATAAATCTGCTTGGTGTGCTGTTTTTATTATAAACACTACTCTGCAATAGTCAGAGACCACTCTTCATTTATTTAAATTCAATAATTCTGAGAACAAATATTATATATAATATATAATCAGTATAACCCACATTAAATACATTATTAACTTTTAGAGAAAAAAGAAATCCCAATAACCCAGTCCTGGTAGACCACCAAAACTTTTTACGTTATAATAAACTGTACTTAAAGCTTTCATCTTTGAGGAAGAGGAGCACCACTCTCCACTCAGGTGCTGCTGTCAGTGCTTCCACTGTTAGAAGACAACACTGTCGAACTAAAATGATGTGCAGCTGTCAAGAAGCTGTTACTCAGAAAAAGGAAACAGACACAAAAGAAGACTTAAAGAAACTACTGGTGTCCTCAGAGCAGTGGACTGGCCACCCCAGAGTCCAGACCTCAACATTACTGAACGATTAGTTGGATCGGGGGAAGCAGAGAATGCAACCTACTTCTGAGACTGAACTTTGGAAGTGTGGAGAAATATCCCAGCTGTTTTGACTACAATTAAAATAAATAAAGTGGGTCTCTGACTTTTACATGATGCTGTGTAAATAGTTCTCCAGTCACTTTTATTTATTCACTATTTAAGTTAAAGATTTTCGATGCAGTATTAAAGACTCAATCAGGTTGAATCAGAGGTGTGTTTGTGTGTGTGTGTGTGTGTGTATGTGAGAGAGAGAGAGAGAGAGAGAGAGAGAGAGAGAGAATGGCTCCATATTCCTCCATGTATGGCTCCGTGTATGACTGTTGGCCCTGTTGTTGCTTGCAGGACTTTGGCATGGCGGAGGAGTTTGCCTCCAGGGCTCTAGAGTTGAAACCCAAATCCTATGAGGCCTATTACGCACGAGCCCGCGCCAAGCGCAGCAGCAGGTAACCGTAGCAACCAACAGGCAGGGCAGCGGGGCCTGAAACTACCACTTTGTTTCTGGTCTTGAAAAATGGGGTGAAGCCATGAAGACCTGCCCCTTAGTCTCAAGAGAACTTACTGTAAGGATAAGGAATCGTAGGCTTATTTTCATACATCAACTTATTTTCTGTTTTTTCCTAGCAGACTTTTCATCCACCACATCTGTTTTCTTCCTTTATCAGACATTTCTTTTTTCTACAGTTCCACATTATTTTGATTAGTGACACACACAGTACTCCCTGCTGCTCATTTTGTTTGGACGCTGTTCTGTTGAGAGGATTTATATACATATATAACTTATGTCTCTCTCTCTTTCTTTCTCTAACTCTGCATAGGCAATTCCACGCAGCCCTGGAGGACCTGAGTGAAGCCATGCGCCTCTGCCCCAACAATCGCGAGATCCAACGCCTGCTGCAACGCGTCGAGGAAGAGTGTCGCCAGGTCGTTCAGCAACAGGAGCTGGATCCACCCCCTTCTCCGCCTCCCCATGACAGAGACCTGCCGATGGCCCCGCCTCCCCCACTGGAGCCCCGCCTCTCAGACATGGAGCCCGTGCAGGACCTGTTTGAAGAGGACGAGGACTACCTGGAGCGGGATATGGACGGTCTGCCACTAGGCGTCACTGCTGAACCTCGTTCTAGTCCATCAAGCTTGCCTGTGATTCAGAACATTATGCCTCCATCCCCCAGCCACCGGGACTCCCCCTACCTCTCTGGAGGCCCCTCCATGGGCCAGGCGTTTGACCTCCGCCCTACTCCACCCTCAATGTCCTCCCCAACTCGCCAGGGCTACCAATCCACCTCTCCTTCCCTCTCTCCCACCCACCAAACCTCTCATTATCGTCCGAGCCCACCTCACACATCCCCAGCACATCAACCCTCCTCCTCCTCTTCTTCTTCCTCTTACCACTTCAGCCCTCCTCCGTCTCCGTTACGGCGTGGAGGGCCACAGTACCGCTCCAGCCCCACCTCCACCTCCGAAAACATGGGCTTGTACCGGCCTCAGTCAGCCTCCGCTGCCTCGTCAGGCCGCTACCAGCAGGATCCACAGCTTTCAGGTCGTCCCAAGTCCCCTCTCTCCAAAATGAGCAGCCAGCGCTCTTTCCAGATGGCGCAGCTTCCACCACAGCAGCAGCAGCAACAGGGCCAGTGGCTGCAGCCGGCCAAGGCCCAGATTGTCCGCACCAACCAGCCAAGCGCTTCAGTTCACTCTAGCGTCGTGCTGGGCAGCAGTGCTTACAGCCAGATGGCTCATTCTATGAGCGCCCGCTGCCCTGGAGACATGGACGAGCTTGGGGAAGTTGGTGGCTATCCTGCCCAACTGCAGGGGGCACTCTATCCACGGGCACTCAGCATGGATCCCAGCGCGATGGAAGAAGAACTTCCTCAAAGGCCATCATCTGCTTACCGGCCCAGTGCTCCAGGGCTGCGCTATGGCCAGACACCCCAGATCAGCCGCAGCCAGTCTGCCGCCTATTATCCCATCTCGCCCCATGAAATTGAGAGGCAGGCGCAGCTGGGGTCACCCGAAAACCCTCATGCCCTGAGACGCCCGGTTAGCGCTACCAGTGGCGAGCCCAAACCGCACCTGCCCACACCTCGCCCACTGATGCACTCACAAAGTGTGGGCCTGCGTTTCTCGCCCTCCAGCAGCAGTCTGGGCCTTCCTGTGGGTTCCTCTGCTAATCTAGGCCCAGGCTTTAGGCCCTCAGCATCTGCACAGCAAATGGAGATCCCACTGAAGCTGGCCTATGAGGGTGGCTACTGCGATGCCCCATCGCCTGTTTCCCCACCCAGTATGGTGGCGGGTGGCACTTACCCAGGCGAAAGCGTGCGATCCCGTTCCACACCCTTCATGGGCATCATAGACAAGACAGCACGGACTCAGCAGTACCTGCAGCAGCAGAATCAGCAGCAGCCTTCATCGCTAGCCCCTTCCTCATCCACCTCCCGCGCTTGGGCCGTCTCGTCCCTAGACACGGTGGTCAGCAGCCCGGCCACATCACCTGGCAACACAGGCTATGGGCAGCAGTCTCTTGGTCACATTGCCTACTACAACCGCACCAACAATGCCCACAATGGGCACCTGGCCGAGGACGACTACTACATGGCTCGGGACCGGGCCGACAACATGGGACGGGTCAGCCAGGCACCTACATACCCGGATGTTAAAGTGGCCCGGACGCTGCCGGTGGCCCAAGCCTACCAGGACAGTGAGTACAGGCAGATGGGCCGTGGCGAGCGTCAGGGTCCAACCTCCCCCATTAAACCAAAGAGGCCCTTTGTTGAGTCGAACGTGTAAGGCTGCCTGGGACAGCGTGTAAATGTGTACTAGGACATAAAAGAAAAAAACATCATATATAAGCACTATTGGAGCTGGATTAGATTTAGCAGAGGAGATTGCGAAGGACTTGACTGGCTGATTGGTTCAGGAACTCTCAATTCTCACCAATAGCCTGGACTGCAACATCATTCCCTGGAACAACAGGACTGCTATTACTGATGGAATTCTGGGTTCAGCACATTGCAAGTTCATACTGGATTAAAATCATGCTTCTCGTTGGTAGTCACTTAAATTACACAAACACCTCAGGTAAAACTAATCCAGCTCCTTTAGAACCATAGGCACACATACAAGGCCTATTGTTGTTTCCCCCCTTTTTGTGGTGTAACCATAGCCTGAAGCTAAATATACGGACCTTTTATGGAATATAAGTATGTAAAGGGAGGTTAACGTTGACAGTGCTGTGAAAGCACCTTTTCTGGACTTACCCAGCAAGAAGCTGGGACATGCAGGATGCCTCAGGTTGGAAAGGACTGCTGCAACTGCTGCACACCAACTAGAGATGCACAGATGCCAGTGCTTGTATTGATAATACAAATTTTAGCTCAGTCATCTTTGGTGGAGTGACTATCACAGACATCCATATGCAGGAATATACAGTGAAGAAAACTGGTACAAGTATCAGAAAGTTCAAATCGGTGTCAGCAGTGAAATAAAACAGGATTGTTGCATTCCAGGTTCCAACTGTAAGCTATCTGAACCTCCAGTGGTGGGGTGGAATCTCAACAGCTAGCTAGTGCTGTTGCAGGGCCAGGACTTCACTAAGGCTCAGTCAGAAGTGGCTCCCTACTTCTTACAGGCCACTTACAATCAGTGGGCTACACTCAATATTTAATAGGGGCCACAAGCAAATGCTCACACCTTGATTCTATAAATTTAGGACGCTTGATCAGAACATGGGTTTGTGTGACCAGAAATTGGCGTATCCGCCCATATTTAGCCCAGGGGTCAACATTACCTGTTGTTTCGTGCCCCTGGCTACAATATTTCACATTTTGCCCACTAATAGATCATGTAATCTAAGTGTACTCTTTTTCTAGCCTTTTATCAAAACACCAGACCAGTCAGATTTTCACACAAATATTCACTGCTTCTCCTAAAACCACTGATTTTCACCCTCCCACGCAGGATCCAGAGACTGTGTGGTCAGACATAGACCTAATTTTATCAAATCCTCAGTTTTTTCACCATTGTGGTAGCTAAAATGGCAGCGTTTGAATATTTCTCTTATCCAAAGCAACACCTGCCTGGTACTGAAGCATGTTGGATAATTCTGAGTTAAATATAACATTACAGTTACTAATTACATGTTTCTATAATTCTGGGCCATGATGGTCTAGCAGGGTTACTAATACAAAGTTAGCCGTTTGTGCACTAGGCAGCTTATAGTAACAGTCAAGCTACACCTAGCTAACTAGCCCTGTTATCAGGGGTCAGTTTTCAAGGTAATCCAGCACCAGTTAATGTTGGCTAGTGTTTACTTTAGTCTCAAAAGACTGCAGTTCACTGAGACTACTCAGAGGCAGCAACGATAGCATGATCACACATGGCTAGCTGATGCTGGCTGGAGAGTACATATCTTGTGTGGTAATAGTGCAGCTTGAAAGCTAAAGTTCTGTAGACTTTTATACTGGGGCTCCCTGTGGAAACATCCTTAAACCCTTTAGAGAATCAGAATGCCTTTCAAGATCACCGCAGGGTTTCCTTCAAGGCTACATGCGGAGGGAAATACTTGGAGCACCTTTCTTTTCTGGATTCAGCTGGTCTATTCTTATTTAAACGCATTTTTGCACCCCTTATATAAGTGCTTTATATAAGAACACTGTGAGTGATCACTGGATGGCATGGACCTGAGTCTTTCTCCATGCCGAGGGAGTCATTTCAGACTGTGCTGAGGTGTTAGCCAGCCTGCTATCTGATCCGAACATCAACGCTAGTCCTTCCCAGAGGCCACGTGTGAGGAACGCCATCTGGCCTCATTTGTAGATATGGCTGTAAAAGTCGTCCTGTCAAACGTGTACATACCTTAATCAAAAAGGAAAAAAAACAATGTAATATTTATCATTTTAACTTATGTTTGTACAAAAAAAAGATATACATACTTTATTTTGCTCTTGTTGTGATTTTTATGTCTGCTTCTTGCTCCTGATAGGTCAGTAATGTGAATTCTCTCTTTTTTTTTCTTTGAGGGCATTTTTGCTTACCTGCTCTTTTAAACAATTTCAGCTTTGATAACATTGGAAACACATATGCTGTGACTTAGGAACTTGTTTGACCTCTTCTTAAAGGAGGCCGTGTAACATTCAGGACATTCATCTCCGCCCTCTGGATACAACAGGACGGCTAACAGTGAGTCTCATCTCAGAAGGTTCATGTGACGAGAATGACACTCGTATGGTGTAACAGATCATTTTAAAGGTGAAACTGATCAGGAGGTTTACCAGTTTAGGCTTTATTATTTAGCAGTTTCGCTTCTTGGAAAAAACCTGTGGAGAACATTCTGTGCTGCAGCTTGCGTTCATTTTTGACTCCCAGTAAGATGCCACGTTTTTATTGGCTTAACTCCTTTCTCATTCACTTCTTCTACATTAACTGATAGCTTTACATCCTTCTCTTAAAAGCTGTTCACCAAACAAGTGAACATTACCAATAAATGTTTTTGTTTGACACTGGCTCGAGCCATACGTCAGACACAGTCCAAGAGCCATGCTGGACCACATCATTCTACAGGTCACCAGTAATTGGTCACTTTGAAATGCAAATATCTGGATCTGGGCAGATTCACGGTCCCAACCAGTCGCTTTCCTCACTCATTGAATCCAGCTTACTCTAGAAGACGTTGCTTTTTGAAAACTTGTTTCTTTTTGTATGGCTGACATGTAAATGACTGTATATATTGTGCTTAATTAGAGTGCATGCTCTTTGCTGATACACACTTGGAAGTGTGTGTGTGCGTGTGTGTGTATGTGTGAGTGGTTTGATTTATCAATATATAGAGCGGGGAAATGACTGTGGCACAATCTTTTCCTTTTTCCCCACGTTTGGAAAAATATAACTCATCCGTTTGTTTTTTGGTTTCCAGTTTTGTAATGTTTATTTTTATTTGGATGCTGGTTGAACTTGGGCTTGTTATGAGAGGCATTCTCTGGAAATGGTCTGAGCGGAGGAGTTTTATGGAGAGCAAAGCCAACATGAATGCTTTTTTAATCCCGTTAACGATTGTAAATTGTACAATCAACTGTATGTAAGGGGAAAAAATAATGTACTAATTTAAAAACGCTTACCAGTACAAAGAAACTCCAGTTGAAATGTATGGCCGTGTGTGTGTCTTCTTTTATATTCTGCGTTCTGTTTTCAGTCTTGATTAACAAAAGGAATCCATGATAATCTATAATAAAATCTATGATAATTTTCAAAATTTCCACACAACTGAAACGTGGAGTAAGCAAATCAGGTGACATTCTAGAGAAACATAAGAATTTGGCTTTCTTGACTATAGTGGTCATAGGAATCAGTGTGTACAACACAAATATGACCATTGAACCTACATGTGGGTATTAATTTGGGCAAATGGGTTTTCTTTGTAAGGTATTTCACTTTTATGGATTAAAAAAAAAGTTTTTCCAATATACAGTACAGAGCAAAAGTTTGGACACACCTCATTCAAAGAATTGTCTTTATTTTCATGACTATGGACCTGAACCCAATTGAGATGGTTGGGTTCAGCCTCTTGAAGCTTATCAAGAGAATGCCAAGAATGTGCGAAGCAGTAATCAAAGCAAAAGGTGACTACTTAAAGAACCTAGAATGTAAGACATATTTTCAGTTGTTTCAGTCAAGTATATAATTCCACGTGTTAATTCATAGTTTTGATGCTTTCAGTGTGAATCTGCAATTTTCATAGTCATGAAAATAAAGAAAACTCTTTGAAAGAGAGGGTGTGTTCAAACCTTTGATCTGTACTGTATATATTACAGAAACAGTGTCTCAGGTATCAGGCAGTCTAGTAATGATCATTTCATGTAATAACTTTGTGTGATGAAGCTTTAATGAAGCAGTTTAAGATGACACAACCTGTTAAATTTATACTCCCAACACAAAGGAGCAACATGCCACCAGAAAGATGTGGTGTCTGCGCAGTCCCTATTCCTAAATGTTAGCATTAACAGCTGTTTACTTACCAGTCTAGAAGAAACCTTCAGAGTTCAGCATCACTTTACTTACCTTTCCTCTTTACTTTATTTCTCCTGTGATTCAGAGCAACACCAGTACTGATTCTTGTCTTGCTTGCTTCTTGCCATTGTGGGGGTCATTATAACGATGGTTTGCCAAGCAAGTTAGCCATTGTTGCATTTGCTTGTCCTATCATTGGCTACTTGTTGGACTGATTCAACTTGATTCAACACTGTGATCAT
Organism: Megaleporinus macrocephalus; assembly: GCA_021613375.1. Lineage (NCBI taxonomy): Eukaryota > Metazoa > Chordata > Actinopteri > Characiformes > Anostomidae > Megaleporinus > Megaleporinus macrocephalus. Next base: position 36,538,616 of record CM038703.1, read on the forward strand.
TCACAGTGATCGCCTCTTTGAGGTATGAAATGATTTTACAGAACTGGGGCTACTTGGTTAGCATGCTGACGTAAGTAAAAAATTGTTATTTCATCAAATTCTGTTGATAATGGTAGTTAATTTTGGACTATTTAGACTGGCATTCCTAGGAATTGCTCCATTGAAAGGCATTCAACTTTATAGACCTGGTTCCTATCACCACCATTATGAACTATTATAACAACAGTTTTTAGTAAAACGAAACATTTTATAGCAAACCAGTATGAATGACTTGGTGTACATATTAATAATGAATTTATGCAGCAATTTTGAAAACCCCGTTAAAAATGATACTGTAAAAAGAAGAAAATATGTAACACAAAGGAAAAATCCAGGACAGCACAACATCAGAGATGAGCACAAGCCAAGTGAAGCTCTTTTAATGATTTCTAGGTGCTGCACATGTACGTTAATACTTAAGACATCATTACACAAGGTAACAAAACCAGCAGACACAACTTTCTGAATAACGTGGGCAGAAAAACACACACAGACAATGACCAGAATACAAGAATAGAAATACATACCCATTTCTATATTCTAAAAGATTTCTCTAGGTCTTACATCCTGATATCAATCATTAAAACAACAGCACAGTGCAAAACAAGACAGTAGCCTTTGTTCAAGGTAACACTTCATATTTCATATTAAAGCTGCAACATTGATTTCACACTGTGTGTGTGTGTGTGTGTGTGTGTGTGTGTTGTGTGTGTGTGGCACTTGAGGTTTTGGTTTGAACAGCCATTGAACACTATTATTTAGTTCTATTCTATGGTTTTAAATTAAGCACATAAACATGGATGCAGTAAATACACTGTTAATGGCAGGCAGTACTCAAAATAATACATATATTAATGTGGTTCAAGCCTGTTTATATAAGAGGTTTCCCCATAATGAGGTTTAACACAATTCATTAAATGTAATTTCCTTCAACCCTGAACAGCACAATGACAATTTCTAATTTCTGGTTTTCTTTTATTCCTCAGCCCAATAATAAATATTATATATATACTAATAAATATTAACAAAGGCACATAATAATTGGCATAGAGTGTGGCCTGTACTTTTAATTAACAATCTGAAATAACAATCTTTTTATTTAGCACCATGCACAGATGTCTAACACCATGTGTGTGTCATGGAGATTACACCATGCCAAGGTGCCACAGTAGTTGTCAGTTTTTCAAATAGTAAAGACAACAACAACTACTACCTAAGGACAGAAACCTGGGAGATTCATGTATATGCCAGAGAAGTGAGCGTTTCCAATTTTATGTATATATAAATGGCTTTGCAGCATTGGCCTAAAGAGAACCAACGAAAGCTACCCTGTAATGACTTTTCTTGAACACAGGGGGGCAGTGTTAGACAGCATTTGGTAGCAGATAGACAGTTTTGTAGGAGACAAAAACATCCATCCTGTCCCAAAAGTCACACTAGCAGTTTTGTGTGCTTGTGTGCACATTTACGCTAAAAAAGTGCAAAAGACCACAATAACACACACTGAGCTGAGTGAACATCTCACAGTTCTATGCAGCGGCAGCGGTGGACAGTAGCAAAGAACATGCACTTCATTACCGTACTTAAATACTTCATCAAGTATTTACACTTTTTCATACTTTCACTTCACTTTACATGATGCTGTAAAGTAAAAGCTAGATTTGCACGTACCTGTCCCACAAAGATAAACCATCCACCCACATCCACACATGGTGATCTTAACAAATGCTTATGTATTTGCATAAAGCTGTAAATACATCATATCAGAGCACACGGCACACCTTCAAACTGCAAGTGTGGACTGGAGGAGACAAACATTTCTCTTTACCTTCTCAATAATGGTGTTAAGAAGCCCAACAGAAGCTCGACAAAACTGCTTAGTTACTGAAAGACAGCATGGTGAACATGTGCTTTACCTGGTCTTACAGAACAAAGCTGTCTGAACAGTTACAGTGATTCCTGGTCCGGGTTTTGAGGGCACGGTCTGGTTCAGAGGAACAGAGGGGTGTACATGTCGGGCTGAAAGGAGGAGGCTAGGAAGTAAACCTGGGGAAGCGTAAAGAGCATTGTGTGGTGTCTCCGTAGCTGCTGTGTTAAGGAGAGCTTGGGCCGGAGCCCTCATTGAGTGTGTTGAAGTGCACGGACAGGGCCTCTTCCTCAGGGTTCGGGGGCCGTCTGAACTCTTCTCTGGTCACCACGTAGCCCACCAGGACCACAAAACATACCAGTAACATGCCAAGAACGTTCGCCAGAGCCGCTTCAGGAGCTAACTTCGAGGATGATGGTCTAAAGCAACAGGAGATACATCACAGTCCATGTTTAAATGCTGGTGTGATTCAGAATTGTTGAGCTAATCAGGTATTTGTATAGACTGGCATGTTTAGACTGATAAAAGGTTGTTAGGTTGTCATTTTCAACTGTGAAGTACGAACTACTGCAGCTGATGTTGCGTTTCATGTTCAGCAAAATGGTAAAAATGCTGTGTAGGAATATATTTTTAACAAAAAGGTCCCCCCCCCCCCCCCCCCCCCCCCACATCCGTATTACTGTTGTCCAAACTTTGCATCTCCCAAATGATAACCTTACAGGAGAAGGAAGAATCTATTATACTCTCAATGTATGTCAATGTAACCAGACTATTTGCAAGTAACTCTGAGCCATTTCCCTCAGTCCATTTCTTCTGAAATATAAACACAATATAAAAAGTGTTTTCAAAATAATTTACAAAATGAAACAGCTTTATATATTTCTCAAGGATTCACCAATATGGGAAGTATGGACTGATATATGAGATTTTTAGGCTGCATATATCGCCGTATCTCCATTTTTGTTGATTTTTCTTCTTCTACATAATTTAAACATGACAGCTAAAAAAATCTATGATGAATGGACCAATAGAAATGCTTCAAAATCACTTTGAAAATATTCTGGTTCCAATGAGATACAATATGACGACGATATGCTGATGCTGATACGTAAACAAGTACAAACCAAATTCCAAAAAAAAGTTAGGACAGTATGTGTAATGCAATGAACAAAAATCCACTTTAACATGGATTAAAACAAAAGCTGCAGGAAAACAAGATAATAAATGGTTTATCTTACCAACGTCTTTGGTAAGTTTATCAGTTTAAGTTTATCAGTCAGGCATTTGCAAGGATTTGTGGGTACTTCACCCTCTACCCTGTACAATATTAACAAAATCTTTAGGAAATCTGGAAATATGTCTGTAAAGGACAAGGCCAAAAATCACGTGTGAACGAATAATCTGTGTGATTCTGTGATAAATATGACAATGTGAGCTCGGATAAGCTTTAACAAGCTGTTGTAAATAGAAAGAGCACGCTGCTGCTTCCAGAGATGCAAATTAAGACTGTAGGTAAGACTGTACAATGCAATGTAAGTTGTTTATGGAAATAATGGATGTAGAGCATTCCAGCCCAAAAAAAAAAAAAAACAATTTGTTACCAGCACAAGGTTCGAAAGCCAGGGTCTGTCACGGAATGGGGTGCATTGGTGACAGTGTCTTTTACATCTGAGAATCATTTGGAGTGACATATGCTGCCTTTCAGAAATCTTGTGCTGCCTATTTTAAAATTATAACACCACATTCAGCACATTCCTAGTCCGGTGCTAGACTGGCCTGTCTGTCTTCTACTGAAAACATGTGGCAACATTATTATGACCACTTCCAATTTCGTCATAGGCAACACAGCTAACAGCTCATTTTGACATGAAATCCAAACCAATTGTTGACATTCAAACAGGAAAAACGGTTAAAATACTGATCGCTAATCTCTATTGAGACGGATGGCCACTGCATTCAAAAGTATTAGTTGTATTTTGTAAGCGGATCCGTTTCTGAAGGCTTGCGTTGAAGGCAAATTTCAGGCACTTTTGTTTCCGATTGGCCCAGAGAGCTGTGAACAGCCAGAGTCTGCACTGCTGATGAAGGCTTTTAACGGGTACATGAACCAGGAAAAAAGCTGCACAGAATCAAATAGTATACGCTGCTTCTGCGCACAGCCAAGATGCAGAAAGGAAGCAGGATGCAGTTAATCATGAAGCATAGAAAAGCATGGTGACTCACGTTGCACAGTGACTCATTCTCCCAACAACTCTGCACCAGGATACTCTTGGCACTGCTGGAGAGATCTGCCCATCCATTTCTATTCTCAAGCGTGTTTTGGAGCATTCATTCAGAGCTTTGGCTGTGATGACTCAAGCTGTTCTAAATAACTGAGGCCATTAATGATGGCATATGTGAGACTAGCGGTGACATTAATCCTTTAATACTCAATTAACACAGACCAAATCTGATCTCCAGTAGATTAGGATAATGGGCACACAGCTTCCTGATTTTTGCCTATGAAACTTCATTACACCTTCAATAAACCTAGTAATGTTCACACCCAGCATTTGCCTGTACTGAGAAGCATGTAACTGAGAACATGTTAACCCCTCAAACTCTCGGGGATGTCTTAAATATATATAGTTTTATATAGAGACCAGTTTTTATGTAGTTTATTTCGAGCTGTAGCATTTATGTACTATTGATTATGTACTAGTTATTGATTTGTCAGGAAAACTCAGAAAACATATTTTACAGAAAATCACACAGAAGATAAATTAAACATATTACATTTTCAGTACTTGGTGTGTCAGCTTTTTCCTTTTTTAATAATTGTGCAACTGCATATCTAAACTATCATATACTTGCTGCAAACTGCATTAAGTTAATAAGTAATCTCAAACAGAATCTCATCTTATGTGGTTTCTAATTCTTGTAAAATATAAAATATTTCTTTTTTTTTTTTAAAAAACCCTCTAGCACAAACATTTCTGGTCAGACTATTACATTAATAAAGTTTCAGTACTCACTGGCTGCTGAAGAGCAGTTTCTCTGTGATGCCCATAAGGCAGGAGCCCACAGCCATGGCCAGCAGTACCAGGCCAAAGAACACATGCAGTGGCAGGTACCAGCTCCTCAGCACAGTGGACGCCCAGGGGAACAGGAAGAAGCCCAGGCCCAGCAGCCACTGCACAGGAAGGTATAGACAAAGACTGTGTTCAGTGTAAACGCACATAAAGAACTTTTTATAGCAGCAACATTTCAATTTCGAGATGCTGTTGGATCAATATAAAGAACATTTTTCTGACACAGCCAATCAGACATACTGTCTTTCCTCTAGTTTCTACATAAGTTTCTATTTGATAAATAGTGCATAGCCAAATATAAACTGAAACAATCACCATTAAGGTACAGTAGGAACGACAGTAGCAATAATTACTGACCTAAGTTCATTCAGCTCCTGAAAGGTTTGGAAATAGGTGTAAGAAATATGGCAAAGAGTACAACTTCAACACCATCCTGCCTCTTTAACAGGTAAACAAACCAGGGTGACGCAGGTTTATGCCTCTACTCTGGATCACCCATAGACCAACAGGCCGCAGTATATCTAAAAGCCTCTATACATCATACATCCAGTACAACACCAGTATACACTACCTGCAGACACAGGAAGCAGTTACAATACAGTCAGTGTACAGAAGGCTGGTGAGGGGCTTTAACTTCTGGTGCAGCTGCAACCAGCTGCAGCCTTGAACTTTAGTTATGTATTTAAGTAACGATATCCATGATATGCTTGGAAAGGCTTATTCTCTTGTTTATCACAGTAACGAGGAGCAGGTGTGGGGATGTTTATGCAAAGCTGGGGCTTGATAGAGAGGCCAGGAGCAGCTCACCTGCAGGAAGAAGAGGACGAAGGTCAGCATGCCACACCAGCTGTGCAGAGAGTGCATGTTGGGGATGTTAGAGCTGTTGTGGTAATCAAACACTGCCACCAACCCTGAGGAGAGACATCAACAACGTCAGTACACTGTTGTTATACTCTTATATATGACTGTAAGTCAACAATTCTGGGTTAAATCTGGGTTATAACACCATTAAACACATCATGAAATCTCACAATTAAAGCTACAATTTAAATTAAACTTTAATTTAAGAGTTTGGCTCAAAAAAATATAAACAAACCATGATGAATAATTTACACAGTAGTAAAAAACAAGTAATTAATTTATTTTATATTTTTTATATTTGAAACAAGCACAATGACTGTATTTTTGAACATAAAACGTGGGCATATTGAGTTTTTCTGTAATGGATTATATTTCATTCTAACATTTAAAATTGATGTCTGTTGTTATGGCACTTATTAGTGTTATTATTGAATACAGTCAATTCTAACATTTAAAAATCAATGTACTGTTGACTTGCCATTTACTGTTCAATCCACTGGTGCATTTTTAGACTCTCTAATGTTCAGATAATATGCAGGAGGGTTTGCTTTTCTCTTTTTCTTCTCTAAGATGTTTTCTTCAGCATAATAAAGAGGCAAAATTGTTGAATAGGAAATCAATAACACAAGGGACTGATCCTGATAAACAAAAGTCTGTTTATTTAAACATACACATTTGCACACAGGACTTACCAACAATGCTGATAACGAGGGCCATCATGTGTAACAGGGCATGGAGAATCTTCACTGAGCGCTTACTCTCATTTCTGAACACACGGTACACCAGCACACCTGACACAGACACAATCAAACAGTACAGCAACATGGACACAAAGTTAGACTCTCAGGTTGCTCTTCATAACATCAAGCATCTAAAGCTTGAATAAAAAATATAATTAAGATTATGATACCATTTTTCTTTTCTGATAACAATACCAATATTGAAATCTTAAACAATAGGGTGATGTAATGAACACTGTTCAACTCTCACCCTCACAGTAGCCACTTCAGTGAATGACCACCTCTTTCACTAGAACATCAACATCTACTCATTGACTGTTCATTATATTGCTGGTATAATACTGTGGCATCTGAAACACCTGTGTGTTATTTGATTTAAAAAAAAATGTTGCTCGTGTTTATTTGAGTTTATTTAGCTCACTGTTATGCTCAGTCTTCAGGAACCGCTGTTATTAAAGTGCACACCAGTAAGAAACAGCGCAAGAGCCTAGCCTGCAACAGTCAAGCCTGACCTAGCCTGTGTGCTGCAGGTTTTACCCATTGCTGCATGCTGAGTTGATCCAATCAAAGCTGCATTATGGACCAAGAATTAGAGCTACCATAAACTCAAAAGATGGACAGCGCTGAGGACCGAGCCTGGCAGAGGACTGCAGAGGAAGATGCAGTGTGGCGAGGACAGCAGAGGAAGCAGCGTGGTGGGCTCGAAGCATCACTGAAGGTAATAAAAAAAGGAAGTGGTATAGTGCCATCTCTAACTGTACCACACTGTCTTTACTAATTGCACTACTTGTGATTTACGCCGACGCACCCAAACATGTTTAATATGCTGTTAGTCCTTGTCTGTTGCCAAATAAGCTCCGTCCAACTGAGGCGGGACTCTACAATACCTCTGAAGGTGCCTCATGGCACATAGCACCAAGATGTTACCAGCAGATGTTTTTGGTCTGTAAGCTGTGACGGGCAGCCACTGCAGATTGGACGTGTTCCAGCGCATCCCATAGATGTTTAATAGTATTGAGATCTGAGGAACCTGGTGGCCAGGACAACACCTTAAATTCCTTGTTCCTGAACCATTCCTGAAAAGTGTGTGCAGGTTGGCAGGACGCATTATCCAGCTGAAAGACAATAGACCTGGTCTGCAATGAGGTTTAGGTTCACATGTCAAATTGATCTCTACTAGAAAGCCCAGATCCAGAGTTCAGACAGAACACTGGCCACCGATGCGGTGTAAAAAAAAAAACTAAAATAGACCAATCAGACCAGGTGACCTTCTTCCATTGCTCCAAGGCCATTTGCATGATCTTTGTAGCACTTTTGGTGGTGGACAGTGGTAAGTTACCATGTACACGCACACATAGCAGGGTGCGTAGCATTGCATGTTTTGACTCCACCATTCAAAATTTCTGTGGGACAAAAGCCCTTCTATTGGTTTGCCCTCACGCATCATGAGTCTTGGGTGTCCAACACACTGTCACACACAGAACTCTTGGTAGATACTCACCACTGCTATCAAAGAGTATATTTAGCCCTTGTCAAGGTCTCTTGCGCCTCATATTTACCACGACAACCCACTGTTTGCGCTAAATCTCTTATATCCCAGACCTCCTGTTTCATCATTTCATTGTATGCTAGTATAGAGTTAAGAAAGGTAGTTCCCCAAATGTTTTTAAATAAAAGAGTTTGATGTTATGTGTAAACATTGTTAAGGTGTATTACTTACCAATGGGTCTCTATACAGTCCATATACGACAACTAATATGCAAAAACAGTCTGTTTTAAATTCATTGCTTCTGTGCTGTCAGGAAAACCACCTCATTTACATCCGCCCATTTCCACTGAAGTTATGAGGAGCATTATGAGGACTACTTTCTGAATGAGGCACAATATAGGACAGCCCAAAAGAGCAGAGCTTATTTACATATCTCTGTCCTAAAGGGACAACAACAGCCTATTATTCTGCGGTAAAAAGAGAGATTTGGAAACGGTAATGTGAAAATGATTAATGACCATTTTTGGAACCCAAAACCACACAAATATTGCAAGTGGACCTCAAAGAACAAATACAATGCAAGAAAAGAATTGATGTACATTCAAGGGCATAGAATTAGCATGGACTGAAGTGACGTGTCCCAACCAATATCCAGCGATTATTGAATTGTCCCCACCAATAATTTGATGCCCTCCAAAAAAATCCCGATCTGTCAACATCTTATTAACCTAGAGGTGCAGAAAGGGTTAAATTATGTTCTCTAGTCTCCCCATAACACATATGGCCAGTGTGATTGTCTGTGCCTTTCCCTGCTGTCGTGCGAGACTCTGTAGCTACATTGGTTGTTAGCAGTGCCAAAACTGGAAGAAAAACTTTCCAGTCATATGAGTTATACTGTATAAGACTCAGGTGCAGCGTGGGTGACACATTAGGGGTTAAAAGCGAGTGAGGATGGCAGCAAAAAACAAGAAGCTTGACTATTTTTCAAAGAAACGTGCAAGTCACTTAAAGTCAAGTTCTCTAATGAAATGAGTCCATCATAATGACGTTAATGGTGATGCTAGGCTCTGCACAACAAACTACCAACTGTCAGTTCTCTTAAAGTCCCATACTGTTATGGATTTAATTGTTTTCTGGGATTGTTACTTTGGTTTCGTGGACCACATCACCTGGTTATGCAGTGCTCCATGTATTAACCCAGACGTATGAGACCTGTTTCATATGCACTATGGCTGAAGTAAAGTTAACAAGTCTTTAGATGTAAACTCACTGTTAATTGGTTTGAAAGTGCCAACACTATCTAGACGATAGTACAATTATGTATTTGTATGTACTTTTATGTAGTATATTTGTCCTTTATCGTTTTATCATTGAAAAAACAGAAATGGAGGGGGGGGGGTTGATTCATAGAGACTCACCAATGTCAAAAGCAAATCTACGCCCTTGGGTACACTTATTCACAAAATAAATAATGCACCAAGAAGAAGATGTTCAAATCAAATGAAAATTTATATGTGTGACTGTAATGATAGAAGTGATTATGATAATGCAGTGAATTTTAGAGTGAAAGAAGGCTCTGGTATTCAGTTGGGTCGCTTTTAGCCTGGATACTAGATGAGATCCGGTTGGGCCTAGAGGCATACAGGGTTCGCATAGCACCCTGTAGCACTATTGCCCACAGATGTTGCAGCAGAGCCTGTAGATCCTACACGCTCATAGGATGCCAAAGCTGGGGTCTCAGCTGGTCCCCTAAATGCTCAATTGGTGATAAATCTGGAAAACTGGGCAGCCAAAGAAGTGTTTCAATCTGGACCTTGCTGAGTGTGGGTGGCATTATCCTGCTAAAAAATAGCAGTTGGAAACTCAGCCATGAGAGGCAACACATGGCTGTAGGATGTCCTGCACATATCACTGAGCTCCCACAGATCATTTATTATTAGTTTGTCTCGCCAAAGCAAAGTCAGGTTTGAAGCACTCGACACGAGGCCTCTATACTCGAACCCGAGCATCGTCGGATCCCAAAAAGAACCTCATCACTAACGACAATACAGTTCCAGTCCAGAGCAGTCCAGGTAACTGTCAATGGATCAAACAATCCTCTCTACTGGTGGTCTGTCTGGGTCATCTGGAGCCTGTTTACTGTGTGTGCGTGCCCTTACTAAGCCAACACCTCCTAACAGCTTGGTCAGAACAGCCTAGATGGCAGTTGAAACGACCATCCTGCTTTTTTCAGTCCAGTCAGCTTGACCAATCAATGGCTTCTCTCAGAAAACAGGGCAAAATGTCTTAGAGTGGGTCGTAGAAGCATGTGTAGCAGTCAACGATCTCTCACCAAGAGGTACACTCCCTGAAAGAGCCTCTCAGAGCCTTTTCACAGGGCAGCGGGGAAACAATCCGATATTTGTATATGGGTGTGTTATGTTTTTGTTTAGTGAGTATACTTTTAATTGAAGCACTTCCATCTAAAAGTGTGAAGTTTTATCACAGAGCTAGACTCTGACCCTCTGCCCACACGGAAACAGAATGTATGATAACTTTGGTTACAACTATTAGGATTCTGTTAGTTCCATTTATACGTTTTTGTATGTGCTCTTCCTTGTTTTTGTTGTTCCAGCTAAATTCTAATTTGCAATAATGAACAGTGTGTTGAAAGGTGAGGCTTTTAGAAAAAAAAACTACCTGCTGGATATTCAAAATTGACACACCATAGCAGACAGCTGCGATGAGAAAAATGGTGTCTCCCTGAAAAGGTAGGCAGTTGATAGCCACATTTTGCAGTGAAAAGCATTAAACTCTCTGTTAATAGGCTTGCAAGACTGACAGAGCTGACAAAGTTGCAACTTTTATACATGATTTGCTGATTGATTAGTTTCTTAGAGTTAGTATTAGGCTTTAGATGTCTTCTATTACCACGTCACCCACACTGCTTTGAGCTATTTTGTGAAACAAGTCATTAATTCAGACTGAATCTGTTATAGAACCTAAGGGGTATCGGCTGAAATCAATGTCATGTATCAGATCTGTGCCATACATGCACAATCAGTAACAAATAAGCATTGTGGTTTTCTTATTTACATTGTTTATTCAGTCTTTAGACAAATACTGGGTCTTTAGATTGAAAGCAGGGATTTACTGGATTAAATAAGATTAAGATAATGAAATAATCACAACTAGTAATTACAAGCTTTTTTTCACTGCTATCCACATTTGCATCTTTAAGTGAACCATGCCTTTAATAATTTGATAGTCTCGAGCGTCCCCAGTGCATGGATCCCCTCAGGCCCGTTCTCTGTCACGTCAATCTGAACAACTCCTCTCCTAATGGAACAACAACCTTTCAGGTTTAGTGCCCTAATTGAATTGCCATAGTGAAGGCTGAAAAGATTAGCTGGACAAAACACGTCTGTTTTAGCTGGGGGTTCAATTCACTGCCCCCATGGACAAACAATAATACCTTAATTATAGCCATCAAACACAAAGCAGCAAAGCCTGTTTCAAATTACAAACCGATCCATAAGCCTGGGTCTGTTGCAGTTTTTGCTGGGCTAATCCAAAGACAAATCAAAACAGTAGCAACTCCAGCATTTAGCTACAGTATTATATGTCATTCATGGTTAAAAGGAACATGCTGGGTGTTGTAAAGATCTAAAGTCACTGCCTTAATGTTATTAACATTAACATATCGTTGCTGTTTAATGAAAAACATGTATTTACATTTTTGTCGATATTGAGTTTTCTACATTATTTGAACACACCAATAGTTGTTAACATTGTGGGAAAATTTTATGGTGAATGGACCAATAGAAATGCTCCAAAAGAGCTTGGAAAAAATTCTGGTTCCATTGACTTACATTAAAGATAAAGTATGTTTTTGCTCTCTTCTGTAAAGTTGCCATTTTGGAGATTGATATAAATGCTGTCCAAAGAAAAATAAGTATCTCCAAAATGGCAACTTTACAGGAGAGTGCCTAAATTTTCTCCAAGCTATTTTGGAGCATTTCTATTGGTCCATTTTTCATGAAATATACAATGTAAACAGCAGTTACTGTGTTCAAATGATGTAGAAAAATAAAACAGCATTGATATACAAACTCATATTACATTTGGGCTGTAGACACTGTGAACCCTGGTTCCATCTCAGAGACTAAATTAAGCAAAAACTGGTGGAATTAATTTTTAACATCAGTACAGACTGTTTCCTTAACTACATACACTTTGCAGTGGTTAATAATTAATACACATAGCACACAATCATGTCTCCGAGATAGGGACTGTTTCTAATTGGGTCTGTGTGGAACAAGAACATTAAGTGACCTACACCACATTCACTGTATCTGGAATTCTCTCTCTCTTAACCTGCATTATCTACTACACACCGCTCTGTTTACACTTGTTCCAGCTGAGATTTGAGATTAAGCAGTATGCTATTAGGATGTTTCTCATATACAGTGCTTTCATACAATAATATGTAAATATTAGTTAATATTTTTTATTTCCCTTGCACTGAAGAAATGATGTACAGGTATTTCTCCCTTCAAATTTGTACATAATTTCCCCACAAAAAAAATATATCAACACAATTACAGACAAAAGGAAGTAAACTGGAGGACAAGTTGTGTTATATTTTCTTTATGCGCAAATGACGTATACTAGTGATTTATATCTGGTCAAAATGGCCAAGTTACTCTTTTTCTGCATTAGGAAAAAAGCAGAAAACCAATATTTAACAAAACACATAAGCTTCAGCAACTAAATAAAATTAAAAATCCAATAAAAATTTACAGCAGTGAAAACTAGGGCTGTATATTGGCAAAAACAGGCAATATGATATAAGTCATTATACAGGGGCTACAATTCAATATATGGTGATACTGTAAGCAAAGTGATATATGACAATTTTTTGTTTGCTCATGTCTATGTTAGTAGTGCAGCCTTATCCCACTTGTTTGTGGTAGAGTCTAATGATGTAGAACATTACTATCTAATAACAAATGCAACATAAACCTCTGTCTGCTGCAAATTCTTGAATGTAAACTATTGATTAAAAACTAATATGGCGTTTTTAAGAATTGATATGGTATCACAAAAATAAAATATTGTGATATTTAAATTTTTTTATATTTTTACTTACACCTTTAGCTCATACGGTATAAACTAAAATGCTATAAACTAGATGATCAAACATTACACCAACATGACATCAAGACCTGGTATATGTGAGTTATTAAATAATAAGCTAATAATATTTTTCTATTAATTGAATTTGCCTCATGAAATGAAATTTATTGTCCAAAAAATATTATGAATGGCTGATTAATTAACAAGATTTGGTTATTGGTTTTTAAATATGAAGCAATATGAAAATGTGTTTATTTTACTGGTTCCTACAGACTGTTTAAAACTTGCAAGAAATCAGTTTTACCATAAGATAATTTTATACATGTATCTAGGGTCACTGTGTGACCCCAAACCTTTAAGCTGCAGGGTAGTGTCATCACTGTTTGTCTCTTTATTACAGATTCTATTCTTTTCAGGTGACTTGCTTTCTGTTTTTTTATTTTTCAAGGGATATTTTTCCACAAGTTCAATCTTAGAAGCTGCTTGTCCAAGTTAGAGGTTCTAGTGCAGCAAATTTTCTTTTCTTTTCTTTTTGGTCTATTTCCTTTTCACAATATCTCTGTATTTATTCTATTATATAATTAATCTGCTCTGTGTGTAAATATGAGTGGACAAAATGCTGAAATGACTTGGAATCTTGTTACATAAAAAGAACCTCTTTGCCTTTTTTTAAAAAATAATTAGCATTTTGGAAATATGTTTTTCAGGACAGGGATAAAAATCAGTACTCTATTATGGTGTAAAAAAACTACTAAGGGAAATCAGACATGGCCTCTCTCACCCGCTGCATGTGTTTGTCCAGTGATAGAGTTGTGTGGTGACCTTGCGGTAACACTAACATGCTGAGTCAGAAGCTGACACCCTGAGACCACACAAACACAAACAGTGATTACAGAGTCTTCAACTCTCCAAATAAAAGCCTCTGTTCTTGAACCTCCTGTTTTGAGCAGTGTTTTTTCTACTGATAATTTACAGTCAGGAGAATTAAGTCATTTTCCCTTCTTACACAACAACAGCCCCAGACTGGAAGGGCTAAGCTGGTCCACACGTCTGCCAACAATCCCTCCAGATCTTTCCAAAGAGCTGGTCAGCCTGCCCTGCTCAGTCCAACACGAAGAAGAACTTCAGAGGAACATGGCGTAAGGAAGTGAGGGAATGTCCATCATTCTAATGAAAATGCAGTCAGTGTTCTTTGTGACCCACCATCATGCATGACTCATCAGTCAGAACTCCAATGTTGTTGGTGCATATGGTTAGGTGGCTACTTTTCTTTGTTTTCTTTTTGCTATAGTCCTTAAAAGTCTAGAGCTATTGATGTCTTTTTCTCTAAACATGCACATTACACAATTATTTGTATGTAAATATATGTGTATTGAATTTACTATACATTTTCTAAATTTCTTTACTTGTTTTAATTAGTAAGACTGAGAAATGATTAAGCATTAGTGTGACAAGAGCCCAGCAAATGTGCATACGCAGGTTTAATGGCATTTTTAAAACTGCTTCTATTGCACACTGCACACTATGGGAAACATAAATGCTCCAAAGCCCATGTGTGTTTTTCTACTGAATGTCACTGGAGTCTCTGATTAAAAGGTCATAAAGAATGATATAAAATAAGAACGTCGCTACATGGAACCTAACTGTGAAATTTAAATTTTGTCATAAAAATAGAAACTTCACAAAGCAAATAAAACTTTATACCTAGCAGCATAAAGGGTGAATATTTGCCCCAATGTTGTAGTTTTATATAATCTTTACCTGTTCTTAAAAAACAGGTCATAGGTTTCAGAGGTGAGATAATCAAGATAATAATAAGTTTTTGCAATCTGTTCTTTGTTAAGAGCGTCCTTTTCTACAGCATGTCGTCCTATTCATTTATCATTTGTCTCATAGGTTTTAGTGGAGTCATGCTAGGTTTTAGCGCATTTTCATTATTATTGTGTGTGTCAGTACAGCAGAAGCTACATTACCCAAACCACGTTAAATAAACAGTATCTTAGGATCATCTTTTTCTTACTAAAAAACGCTTATTCTTTCTTTGGTTTAAAAATAATACAGCACTACACATATTCAGGTTCACTCAAAAACATTGCAGCATATTATCTGTAGGATGTTTAGTTTAATAGGAACTGTTATTGAGGGTTCTGAGGCCAGAAACCTTTATTCTGTAGAATAGGTCAACGGAAAAAGCCAGGATGAGAGTCTGTGTTAAGTCATGCACACTAAGAATACACTACGTCACAACACGTTTACTGTTTAAAACATACTTTTTAATTTAATCATCTTAAAGCATTTGGTTTCCACATAGTAGTGTCTCTCTTAACAGTTCATTCACACTTTCAGTCCCCTGAGAGTGCAGCAGCGTCAAATCACCGTGTCTTCAACGGCGGTGGTCTAACCTGAGGTATGAAGGGTCTATATACAGGCTGCTTTGTAAGTAGATTCCTTATTTAAAGAGAAGAAATGTTTGTGTTGGGCTGTTTTAGGTTCATTCATATAATCACATATTGTTGACAAGCCTAAATACAGGTGGAGTGGTGGGTTTTTCAAAGTAAAGCAAAGAGATGTGTTAGGAATTAGAGCCAGAAACTACAAAAGATAAACTTATTTATGGGCCATCTCCTTGAGTCTTTCCAACTCTGAATGCTACAGTACTTCACAGTTAGCCTTTATTGAGAGTCTACTTTTAGCCCAAAACCCCCATTATCCAAATCCCAAACAGATACCCAACAGAAAATATCAAAATAATCAATAATCAATATTAAGATTTGGCACTACTACCAAACACCAGTTTGACCAGATAGCTGGTCAAACAGGCCACACGCCTTCGCAAAGTCCTGGTTCCAGCTAAATGATACTAAAATCTCACACATCTGTGTGATTATCTGAGATATCTGAGAGCCCAAGATTAAAGTAAAAGCTAAAATCAGAAGTGTTGTGTGGGTTGTGTGGCTATTCACATTAAATTAGACCAAAAATAAACTACATTTTTTAATTGTATGTGATAACAATTGTTTTAAAACCCTTATATTGAGACTCAAATGACTCAAGGCTCATAGTCCTCCTTTGCTTTCATTCACTGTTTCAACATCCCTTCAGCAACATAAGAAAACCAGTTAAGTTTTCAAGCGACTGCTTAAACTTAAAATCAGTACAAAGTAGGAGATTTTCGTGTACTACTGATGATTAACACTTTCAATTTGTTAGCATTATGTTTCCCTGTTTATCTGCAAACTCACCATCTCCATAGAGGAAGACCAGGCCCAGGACCATGCAGAGCGGGTGTACGTTAAACTGCTGCAGTGAACCGCCCCAGGCGTAGCCTCCATAGTAGTGTCCCATCCACACACCTGTGATCACCACACACGCCACGCCCAGCACCTGGGAACCCGCCACATACCATGGCAGGGTGCGCACGCTGCCCCAACCTAGCGGGATCCCCTCCATCACACCTGCAAGACAGAGGGAGAAACATAGAGCATGAGCTGAAAACAGCAACACGTGACAAACAGCAACACGTGAAAGGCTCTGTGATCAATTTTAATGGCAAATGTTACGCTTCAGCCGCAGGAAAAAAAAACAGAAAGCTACAGATTAACTGGAAGAACAGAGTCATGTTTAAATAATCACTCCACCTTACATGTAAACATCAGCTCAGCTGGCAGACAGTGATCAGTCGATGAAGACAGCTGCCTCACTGAATGTAGCATAAGCTGTATCTGACTCCGTTTCTAACTCAGTTGCTGTCAAAATGCATTAAAGTAAAAGGAAGGAGGACAAAACAGAATACATGGTCTGGTTTTTCGAAATATGGTAACTGCAATTGTCATTGTAAAGACAATGTTATTACAGAGAGGCATGTTTGACAGCGTTCTGTCATTAAAATCTACAACACGTTTTGATTTCACAATAATTGCTCATAAGTAACTTACTCTGTGTAAGCCTACTCACTCACTGGGTGCAGCATAAAAGGTTACTGCATGGCTGTAGGCCTGATACCAAAAAGTGGAGCCAAAACATTGTGCAGACGGCACTATTTAGTCTTACTTAGTCCATTATCATGTGATGTTGTGGTTTCTGGGCTGGTTAATGGCGATTATATCACCGCAGCTACCACCAGAGTAAGAATGATACAGCATAATTGGCCCATTTCATAAATCCTAGTGTTTTGCATTGCGAAAACACAGTCAATTGCAACACATTCTCATGGCACCCCGTGTGAGTGACTTACCACAAAGTGCCACCTCAAGACTGACGTCATAGCTGTCTACAAAGCAGTGTTTCTCATATAGCTGGACCACTCGTGCCAGAAGTTGTATATCTATGAAGCAGCATTTTTTAATTAGGCAAGAATTTATGCAAGAAGTCATGACTATCCCAGAAACAAGATTTCTGTTAGCTGGCTATCTTTTCCCTTAAAGAGGAATTCCACTGGTTTTTCATTATTTAAGAACTCCATCATTGCAATAGAAGTAAAATGGTGCAATGGGTGTGCAATGGTTCACTGTAGATACATTTACAGACTCAGTGGTGGTGATAGGAACCAAGGGTCATCATGTCTATAACATAATATTTTATTTACTATTTAAACCACCAGTCAACCTACACACATGTTATGTTGAAAAATAATGTAAACAAAAAAGTTCTACAGGGACGGTTGTGCCCTACAACACCCTTCATCTACTCCTCCATCACATATGGATTAAACTAAATGGATTAACAAGACGCTTAAGGCCAAAACCTTATCACAAAACAATGTCTATAACTTTATGTGTGGGAGCTTTTAGAGGCATTAAACTCTTCTGGTGTTTGGTCCCCTCACCATCGCTGTGATCAATTCTGAGGTTCCCTAAGTTCATTTAGTATTAAGTATTTCACATCAAGCTACTTAGATTTTGTTTACCATTCAAGAATGTTCCTCTTTAAGACATGGCTAATTAAAAAGCGGATTTTGCAGTAATGGTGAACTTGTCGTGCATAATTTTTCTATTAGACAGTTAACTTGAGCCTTAAGTCGAGGATAACTAGAAAGCAGCATTTCTTCATTGACCAGATACATTCAAGTCACGGTTACCCAGAAGGCAGAATGACTAGGCAGAAGTTATGGTGATCCTATGGTAAAGCAGGATTTCTCAGCTATTCAGATAACTTGAAGTCACATATGTCTACAAAACAATACATCCTAGTGAGCCAGATTAAGTTTTAAACCTTACATTATGGATATCCATAAACAGGATTTCTTTGTTAGACGGCTAACTTGGGCCTTAAGTCATGCATATCCATAAAACAGGATTTCTCAGTTAGCCATATAACTTGAGTCGTAAGTCATAGTTATCAAGAAGTAGGCTGCCTCTTTTAGCTGGCTAAATTAAGCCTGAAAGTTATTTGAAAAGTTATCTGGCTAACTAAGAAATCCTGTTTTATGGATATCCATCACTTAAGACTCATAAAACATAATTTCTATGCTAGCCAATCAATTTGATTCTTAAGGTTGTTCATTGAATAGCAGCTGTAAATTCGCCGGAGGACTTAAGTCAGAAATAATGGCTGTGTAATAGTCTTTCACTGCTGATTGGCCAAAGCTACATTTTGACGTCATACGGTTAAATTTATCTGGATGCTGGATCAAACCCGGCCTTGTATTTGAAAACACACATTGATGAGTCTCACTGCTTCCTATCTCGCCTGAAACAGAGGTTCTGGAGTGCGCTGTCCTGTACAGGCACATGTTAGAGCATTAGTTTCACCAGCTGCGTTTGGAACCACTGGATTCATGAGTTATGATAAACTGCCACGTAATAACTCAACTCGGTGCCAACACACTAATATACGGATGTCTGCAGTTTATGTAAACAATTGGCCAGTTTATCTTCACTGCTCGGTCAAAACACACCGGAGAAGAAGCGAACTAACCTGGGCGGCTTTAGCTGCGCGTTCTGCTGCTTCCGATAAGACTGCTGAGCAAATGTGCGGCTTTAATGAGTTATTTCGCTTCTTAACGGCTCATAATTCCCCCCGACACGACGCGTACACGGCGCGGCTCTCCCTCCAGCAGTTTCACCGCTCCGTCAAATTCAGTCACGACCGAACTTCACTCCTCACAGATAAACGGTCGCGAGGTGACGGGCTGCTGCTGGACACGCCCATTTCTCTGTTTGCGCTCTTCTCATTGAACCGCGTTTTGGAAGGGGCGGAGTTAACGCTGGTGGTTGCCTTGGTGACCAGGCCGCTTTGCGTAATAGTTGTCAGATCCTGATCTTCCTCGTGTGCTGCATCTTCTTCTGTCTCCTTCTTCACTGCATGCTTTCATTTGTATTTCTTTGTATTAGTTTATTTAATTATAAAAAAATGTGATTTTAATGTTTTAATGATGTTATGACAAATAATTTATATATATATATATATATATATATATATATATATATATATATATATATATATATATATATATATATATATATATATATGTTTCTCTACATACCTTATCACCCTGTTCTTCAATGGTCAGGACCCTCACAAGAACCCCAGTGTAGGTATCATATGGTTTATTCTCAGCACTGCAGTAACACTGACGTGGTGGTGGTGTGTTAGTGGGTGTTGTGCTGGTACAAGTAGATCAGACACAGTCGTGGTGCTGGAACACTGTGTTCACTCACTCTATTAAACATTACTATCTTGTTGGTCCACCTTGTTGATGTAAAGTCAAAGAAGATACCTCATCTGTTGCTGCACAGTTTGTGTTGGTCATCCTCTAGTTCTTCATCAGTGGTAACAGGGTGCTGCCCACAGGACACTGTTGGCTGGATGTTGCTGAACTGTTCTCAGTCCAATGACGGCACTAAGGTGTTTTAAATCCACTCACACCAGCACAACACACACGTCAATGTCAGACCAGAGACCCCAAAATCACCAGACTACTGACCTGTTGTCTTCTCTGAGGCATCCACAAAATGCAGTTAGTGTTATGATCACGTAATCAGCTACTAGTCAACATCAAGCTGTGCAGAGCACCCCTGATTAGACACACACACACACACACAGATGTGATGATGTTAATGACAAAGCATTGTACATTTTGAGCTCATGTAGTAACCTGAGGGAGAGGGTGTATAGAGGAGCCATAGCAGAATTCTTCATTTAACCCTTGTGTTTATATAACATTACTCTCATTGTAGTCAAACCGGATTTCCAATTTCAATTGACCTCTGTGGAGGATCAGAGAGCTTTCTATCAAAGCGGAACTCCTAGACTGTCATCATGGCACCCCCTTCGGGAAACACTGCCTTAGAGGTCACGTCATAGGGGAAACTATTGGGCACTGCATCATGTTTTCTTAATTAGAATTGAAGTGTGCACCTCACACGGGTGTTTTTATTTGAAAGGCATTAAGTTTATTCTATTGTAGCTCACCTATACAGCACCACATCACTTTTTATTCCACTAGAGGGGCACTTCCATTAGAGGAGCATGTGATTGGGCACTTCCTCATCAGTGTTTTCTCCCCTGTAGAAGTTCCCTATACAGCTCTGCTTCCCACTTTCTGTAGTGGAAAAGGCTCCCTTTGGGACACTGTCATGTACGGGTGGCACAGAGGGCACTTTTCAGTTGGAAGGGCACCCGTAGGGAACATCAAGTTTAGACCATCGTGAGGTCACATTGTAGGGCACTGCTTCATGTTTTCTCCACTAGAAGGGCCCTCATTAAGACATGTTAGCAAATATTCTTGCTCCAGAGGACACATCATCATGATATATGGCACGAAGGGTGCTCTGCCATTTTTCCCATGTGAAGGGCAGCCAACAGGGCACTTCCCATTGTTTTTTTAAAATGATAGAGTGCACTTCAGGGATGCTTCCCCTACCCACTACACCTCCCACCCTGATTCTGCCAGTGGTCAGTTTAACTGCCAGGGTTTCGTCACTGAACTCAAATGATTTGCTTTGTCTTTCCTCACTTAGACTATTACCCTATTTACTGGATAGCCTAAAAAAGCTGTAGGCTGGACACAGTTTCTTTAAAAATTAATAATAATACTAATCATCATGAACATCACCATTATCATCATTACTATATTTATAATAATTATTATTTTATCATTAATGTTGTTGTTGTTGTTGTTGTTGTTGAGTGTTATACCAGCTCTCACCTAACCAATGGCGTTTACAGTTAAGGAAAAAAAAAAGAAAGGATAATCAGAGAGAGTGGCAGTAATTTGACTTAAGAACTGGGCTTTCAACTGGGCTGCCACTCACAGTAGTGAGCCTCAACCTAGGAACAAGAAGGACCTTAGCTTGCACGATGAGGCATGAGAATGCAACAGAACAGAGACATAGGTAGCAGCAAGGCCACACAAAGCTTTGAAGGGCAACAGCAAGGTTTTGTGACCAAATATAAGGATCACAGCGGAGGGCGGAGTCTAGCAACACTGCGAAACTGAAACATGGTTTTGTGCACTAGAGGGTCATCAACAACAAGAACGCAATCTGAATAGGCAGAGATGTATGACTTGGTAACAACAATCGAAAGTTATAGCAGCGCACAAGTCCTAGGGGATTGTATTCAAGGTTTTAAAGGGGAATCTTTTTATTTACGAATATTTTTTTAATTTACAGAGTCTGAATTTTTCACAACAGTGGTGACAGGAACCAGATGTCCAAAGAGTTTAATGCCTCTAGAAGCAGAAGGTTATTTCACAGAATGAATACAAAAGCGCTGCCTGATGCCTGATAAATTGTGAGAGTTCTGAGATGAGCTTTTGGCCTAAACCTTATTTTTATCTTTAGTTCATGGCCAAAAAGTACATGCAGTATTTTAAAGGTGCCACATTTGTTAAGATTTTTTTTAGTATTTAGTATAGTACAGTATATACTACAGTACACAAACTCAGAAGTGTAGGTTCACAGGCCTACAGTCGCACAGTTCTCTGATTGGCCTCCTGCCATTTAAATAATCAATGTTTTGTAACAGCAAGAAAATGAACAGCCTCTGTCTTATTGCTGTTTCACGCTGGCTTCATCCTCCACTCACAATCAGTGAAAGATGACTCATTAAGGAGTGCAGTAAACAGCGTCAGTGGGAGCGGACCATTAAAGCCACAATGATACACCCCGTCATGGTCAAATTTATTGGCATCTGAGCAGTTTTCATCAAGTGTTTATCCTCTGATGATGAAAGGAAACAAGCAGGCTTTATGAAAGTATGTGAAACTGGTTAAATATTCAAATTCTGACCATTCCTTCATCCATACACTGCATAATGAAGCCCTTTCTGAAAGCAGTGGGTTTGTGATGTCACATATTTACATATAACTGCTCTTTAAATTTACAGCAGTGTAGCCCCACCCATTCAGGTCAAAGTTATAAGAAGTGCTTCAGCCTGTGCTGCTTTGTAAATGAGGCACAATACAGGAGAACCAATCATAACAGAGCTCAGTTACATATATTGGTCTTAAAGGTGCAGTAACAAAATCTGCCTGTTCGCTTGTAAGAGATGAGAAATGACTGTGTAAGAATGCATTTTCATTGTATTTCATACATAAACCCACCCAAATGTTGTACATGGACCTCTACATACAAGAAAAATGTGAAAACTACATACAAGAAAAGTACAGGATACGGGTTCTTTAAAATAAAAAGTTTATTTGAGTACTAGATATATGTTTAGTGCTAAAATAAAAAAGAATGATTGGTTTCTTACAGCCTTGCTGCACATTTTTAATACATTTTTATTTCATTTCAGTTATTTCTGGGTGAACGTAATCTTAATATATAAGAATATACGTAAAACATTGGGATGCTAAAACAAAAAAAATGAAATATAATGAAATGAAAATAACAGCGCAATAGCAAACTAATAATGAGAGTAAGTGACAGTGCCTGCAGACATACAAATATATCTTTAACTGAATTCATACTAAATCAAATTTGCATTCTTATTATTCTCTGTAATGCTATTCACTGTAATGATCTTCTTCCAACTGAGCTGTAATCCTAGGTGCTTCATCAGGTCTGGTCCTGTTTTAAAGACATTGATTATCAGAGTTAATCTACACAACACTGCACAAAGCCCCATACTAATTAAAATGAACAGATGCAATGTAAAGAAATGTGGTCACTACTTTAGCAATAATCAACCACTAGAGGGCGGAAAAGAGTCATCTGATGAAATGCTCCATATGATCCTGTCTACCTACAACAATTACATGGCTTACTTACATTACCTGCACATTTCAGTTATCTAATAAATACACAGCTCTCACTCTAATTTGCTGTGTGTATGTGTGTGTTTGTGTGTGTGTGTGTGTGTGTGTGTGTGTGTGTGTGTGTGTGTGTGTGTGTGTGTGTGTGCTTGTTCGTACAGGCACATGCATGTTCTAGTATGGCAGTAACTAAAATATAAAAACAAAAGCAAATAAATAAAATAACATTTCTACATGTACTTACTTATCTTACGTATCTTTTTGTTCAAGTGATTTCACTTTATCTTTGACTCCCCTTTTCATTAATAATGCATCCAATGTTCTCTCTCTTGTTTTCGGCATCTCTCTTCCCCTCTCTTTATCCTTTCATTTCCTGTGGCTGGGTCGGGGGAGGGAGAGAGTGACGGAATATGACATTTTCAGCATGTCTCCAGATCGCTGTGACTCACTACTGACTCACTATTCTGTGCTTCGCATACAGATTTAGCAAAAATACTCTCTCCTTTCTCTCTCGCTCTTTCTCTCTCTGTTTCTCTCACTCTCTCGTTTTTCATTAGCTTCATTCACAAAACCCATTCTGCCTTTCTCTTTATCTATGAGTAGGTTTGCAGCAGAGATCTGTGATTGCTGTTTCCAACTCAAAGACAGAGAAAGAGAGAGAGAGCGAGAGAGAGGGAAACAGAGAGAGAGAGAGAGAGAGATAGGCGGGGGGAGGTTAAATAGTTTGTTGTTTGTGCTTTTTTCAGGTGGTGGCTAACACTCCTGCATCATGAGCCAGTTTCACCTCTAAGAGTCACCTGGCGGTGAAAATTGCATGGTTCTAAGTATATAACCGTGTACCTGTTTGTTTATCCATCCTCTTATCTACCTATCCATCTGACCATCCAGTCACCTAATCATCAAACTAACCATGCATCCATATATCCATCCATTAATTCATTCACTACTTTAACCATCCATATGTCATCCATCCACTCATCAGTCCATTCAATTCCATCATTAAACAGAACATCCATCAATGCATCTGTTAATCCAACCATCATCCACCATCCTTCTATCCATCCATCTATCTGTCTGTTTGTCCACCATCAATCTTTCTCTCCACTCATTCAACTAAGATGTAATTCATCCATTCATTCACTTACCCATCTACTCCACCATCCATCCACTCACCCATCCATTCAACCATCAACCATTTTTTTATAAATCCATCTCTCCATCAATTTATTAATTGAAGGGACATCAAACAAAGCTTCCTTCTGTCTATCCACCCAGTCATCCACTCTTCGATTAGTTCAACTACCTATCTATTCATCTAAGCATCAAGTTAACGTCCCACCATTTTTATTCATCTAGCCAACTGATCTATTCATCCATCCATCCATCCATCTATCCAAGGAACCACCAAGCTTCCTTCAAACCATTCAACAAAACATCATCATCCATTAAACAGAACATCCATCAAAACATCTGTTCATCTGTTCAACCCATGTATCCACTCACCCAACATTAAACCAACCTTCCATCAATGCACCAATCTATCCATGCCTCTTAACCATCCATTCAACCATGTGGCCATTCATCCATCCACCCATCCGTCCATCAAACGACTCATCAAAACACGCATCCATCCACCCATCCATTTATCCCCAAACATTCATCCCTCCATTCCTCCCTCCACCCATCTATCAAACAAGTCATCAAACCATATGACCATAAACCCACACACTCATCCACCAAACATTCATCATCCATCCAGCCAACCATCCACCCCACACATGAATGCAGGTCAGCGGTGCTGAGGGCTGAAGTGAATCTGTGCAGTAGATTCAGTGCTTTGCTGCCTCTTTTCAGTGTCTGAATTTAGAACACTGAACACACACACTCAGCACAAGGTCACAGCTTCACCCCAGTCTGTGTGTGTGTGTGTGTGTGTGTGTGTGTGTGTGTGTAACACACAGAGAGAGAGAGAGAAAGACAGTCTGGTGTGTGTGTGTGTGTGTGTGTGTGTGTGTGTACGATGTGACAGCTCGATCTGTTTTTGGATCACGTTGTTAATGCTAAATGCTAACCTGAGGCACAGCAACGTGCTATGTCTCCATGACAACGGGCTCCCTGCGCTGCGGGTGATGGCGCTTCCAATGCCAGGCAAACGCAGAGAGAGAGAGAGAGAGAGAGAGAGAGAAAGAGAGAGAGAGAGAGAGCACAGAGAGAAAGGAAGAGAGAGAGAGAGAGAGAGAGAGAGAGAGCACAGAGAGAGAGAGAGAGAGAGAGAGAGAGAGAGAGAGAGAGAGAGAGAGAACACAGAGAGAAAGGAAGAGAGAGAGAAAGGAAGAGAGAGAGAACACAGAGAGAGAGAGAAAGAACACAGAGAGAAAGGAAGAGAAAGAGAGAGAGAACACAGAGAGAGAGAGAGAAAGAACACAGAGAGAAAGGAAGAGAGACAGAGAGAGAGAGAGAGAGAGAGAGAGAGAGCACAGAGAGAGAGAGAGAGAGAGAGAGAGAGAGAGAGAGAGAGACAGAGAGAGAGAGAGAGAGAGAGAGAGAGAGAGAACACAGAAAGGAAGAGAGAGAGAGAGAACACACAGAGAGAGAGAGAACACAGAGAGAAAGGGAGAGAGAGAACAGAGAGAGAGAGAGAGAGAGAGCACAGAGAGAAAGGAAGAGAGAGAGAGCACAGAGAGAGAGAGAGAGAGAGAGAGAGAACACAGAGAGAAAGGAAGAGAGAGAGAACACAGAGAGAGAGAGAAAGAACACAGAGAGAAAGGAAAAGAGAGAGAGAGAGAGAGAGAGAGAGAACACAGAGAGAGAGAGAAAGAACACAGAGAGAAAGGAAGAGAGAGAGAGAGAGAGCACAGAGAGAGAGAGAGAGAGAGAGAGAGAGAGAGAGAACACAGAAAGGAAGAGAGAGAGAGAGAGAGAGAGAGAGAACACAGAAAGGAAGAGAGAGAGAGAGAGAACACACACAGAGAGAGAGAGAACACAGAGAGAAAGGGAGAGAGAGAACAGAGAGAGAGAGAGAAAGAACACAGAGAGAAAGGAAGAGAGAGAGAGAACACAGAGAGAGAGAGGGAGAGAGAGAGACAGAAAGAGAGAACAGAGAGAGAGAACAGAGAGAGAGAACAGAAACTGAAAGGGAACAGAAAGAGCAAGAGAGCTAGGGGGGAGATAGACAGAGAGAGAGAGCATAAAAAGAGAGAAAGCAGAAAGAGAAAGAACAGAAGGAGAGAGAGAGAGGGACAGAAAGTGGAAAATGAGAGATAGAAAAGAGCAGACTGAAAGAAAGCAGAAAGGCAGAAAGAAAAGAGGCAGAGAATAAGAGAGAGACAGGGAGCAGAATGAGAAAGAGAGTATAGAAAGAGATACAGTAGAAAATAAGAAAGAGGACAGCAGAGAAGAAGAGAGTTAGAGCAGAGTGAGAGAGAGCGAGTGTGAGAGAGATAAAGATAGAGTGTGACTGAGAAAGGCAGAATGAGAGAAAGCACGCTTTCCAGCAGAAAGAAGACCAGAGTATACCAGCTCTCACAATCAGCCACCAATATCCACCAAAATATCACAAATACTGTAGCTGCTCCTGTTCCTGTAGGGGGATCAAGCACTGCAACGTCACTAAAGTGAAATCCTTGAACTGTAGTTCAGGTAAAAATCAAATGTATATGACTGTCCACGTATTCCAAATATAGCCAAATTGTTTGAGCTACAAGGCTAATGTAGCAAACAAGCTCATTGCACCAATTAGCAACCTGCATGAATCACTCATCAGCTGGCTGTGAAGTCACAAATAAACTTTCTTGTGTGGTTTCTGACATTTTATGACTGTTGTCAACATAAATCAACATTAGTATGGAAAATTCCAGCTTCAAGTTGGCTGCTCTGCTGTACTTTTGTCAGTTTTTTTATTATGATGACTAAGCAGGTAGATTTACTTCTTACAGCACATCCTTTTGTTGGTTACTCATTATTAACTACATAAACTCTGTAAATCACCTTAGATTCTAATTTGCACGTTCAATGCAAGAAGATGCATAACATCTAAACAAAAACCTGATTTCCCCATATTTTAGTTTTGAGAGTAAAACATTAGATAAAGAAATTGCTTTTGAAATTCACACATTTAACCGGCCCCATCTAGCAAGTGGTCTTCAGGTATTTTGAGCTTGATACCCGGACCTAAAGATAGCTATGGGAACAGAGTAAGGAGATACATGAGGTTCTCTATCCAATGATGTTGGAGCTACAGATCAAAGACTGTCTCAGTATCTAAGAACATTTCAATGGCACAGATAGTCCATGCATTTGTTGGCTGATAAATTCTGTATATTAAGCTCCAATAATGTGTCTCCAATAATTTAGTGCTAAAGGGATTTTTATTTGAGCAAACTTCTAGTTCATGCATAACTTGCTTCATTTAAGACCTTCTATGTTTCTGCTATATATCTGTTTGCAAGACAATTAACATTCTCACTGTTTCATGGCTGCAGTGCAACCAACTTTTAAGACTGAACCTTAGAGGTGTGTAAAAATCCCTGTGGACTTCTTTAAAAAACTGAAAGCAAAACTCCTACAAAGAAGGAGCTGTAATAAATACAGGAAAAAAAGATATTATATGTTGTTATTAATGCGTTCTTCTTTTTTTTTCAGTAAAAATGAATAATTCTTACCGTCCGATATGATATCATTTGGAAGAACGGAAATCCTATGCATCGTAAAAAGCCCAATCACTCTTTACACATCCAAACCAAATACACAGTACACACCTGCAGCCTCTAGAGAGCAGATGTCACAAACCTTGGCTGCTAAAAAAGGAAACTGTGTTTAGATGTTGGATTCTAATAGAAGTAGAAAATGAAATGCACGTTTGTCTCCACAGTTGAAAAACAAGAGAGGCGTTCTTAGAAAAAAGTGGTAAAATGGGAATGCCTTCTCTCTGCTTCCTGACTGTGAAAAACTTTGGAGAGAAAGTTGAGAGAGTCTCAACTCTTCAGAATTCTGGGAACAACAAACAAGGAACAACTGTCATCTACTGACTATTTCACTGCTCACTCATTTTCTACCAACTCTTTCTTCAGGGTGTATGTATTATCATCTGGATGTATTTATTAGGGATGCACTCATTTTGTTTCACCCAGCCAGCATGTCCATGTAGGCCCCATGTGGACTTTATCTGGTTTTTATACAGCCATGGCCTTATTGCGGGCTTTTTGATTGGTGATACGTGGGCCCCATTTGGGGTACAGTTAGGCTACCGCTGGGGTTCCAGCTGGGTTACAGTTATGGGACCCAGTTAGGCTACAGGTTTGGCAGCCTATCTTTAACCCATGTGGAGACCATGCTGGTTTAGTTTCAGCAAGAGTGATGTACCCTGCATTAACTAGCTCTGCTAACTGCAGTGGTGATTTTGGATTACGCAGCGCTGCAGTGGAGACAATAGGGCTTTGTTCCACATCAGAAAAGCTGTGAGTAAAGTATGTTTCATAGTTTTGACCTCCAATCCTCCTCTGTCTCTGTAGCACCGTTGCAACAGGAATCACATCCAAGGCTAACGAGGCTAACACATCCAAAGAGCTCACATTTCAATTCTTTTTGGCTGGCTGAGCTCTAATTAAACGTAATCAAAAGTTTTTCAGCCAAACGCCGTAGGAGGGAAGTGGTTGTGATTGTGACTGTGTGTTTAAAAGGGGTTAAAATCACACAGTGTATTCCTAGCGGGAATGTTTAATGTGGTCTCACTGCTCCAGCATCAGCAGCTCTCTGTGTGAGCAGACAGCTCCAGTCGTTTGTTCATTGGCGTGGCAGTGGACACTTAGTTCACATGTAGGCTTCGGTTGCATGTATCACATGAATCATTGCGTTTTCTTGAGTACGAGTAAACAAGCTTGGTATCGTACCTGTACCTGATACTGGCATCAGTATTGTTGCATCCCTTGTATTTATTATTTAAAATCATTTAATTCTGCATTCTTTTGTTCTGCAGTTTCTTCATTAGGCCACTCCATAGCCAGTTATATGCATAAGTTTAGCTGCCCCCGGTCAAATGATTTACTTATTTTAAGTAAAAATACGTTACAGTTCTTCAACAGATAACAAACATTTCTCAGTGACTTATTCACCTATTTATTTATTTATTGATTGATTGATTGATTTATTTAATTATGTATGACAGATTGATTGGTTGTTGGTTTTGTTGACAGATAAATCGATAGATAGATCGATAGATAGATAGATGGAGTGGACTGTACTGTAATGTATATTGGACTGGATTCATTCTACATTGTTCAAACAACGTGATGCATAACAACTACTTATAAGGAGATGCAGGGCCGTTCTGTTTCTCGCTATGAGTACCAAAAGCCACCACAGTGTGCTCACATATACTTTTTAATATGTATGGTTTAATTGCAGAGCAGAGATTTTCTTACATTCTGTATCAAAAACTGATAAAGTATTAACTCTTGCTCTAACTCTGCATAGAAAGTACATTTACAGGATGGGTGAGGAATGTTGCTTATATTTGAATATGTGGCAGAATATTTACTACATACATATAAAGCTTTTTGCATAAAGGTTTTTCTATTTGCAGAAGATTACTTTCTCCTAGCACATGTGACAGTACAGTCCTGGAGTCCTGGTGAATTCAGAAATGTTACACATATTAGCTCAGGCCTCGCATTGAATACTGGCCTGTAAGTAAAGTGAATAATGAAATGTTATAAAGAGATAAACAATGAGAGAGAGAGAGAGAGAGAGAGAGAGAGAGACGGAACAGTCAGTCCTCTAGCAGTATAAAAGCGGCGGGAAATGTACGGGGTCAAGGAGACCACAATGAACCAGCATCTGTGCTCTATATTCATTTCCTCCACCCTAACAATATACAGCACCATCTAATAAATCATTATTACATCATATCTTTACGCATATAGACACTCTTCTTGTAGCAAAAGGTCTAGTTACAGGTTTTCCCCACAGCCAGTGCTCTAGTTCACAGCTCTACTGCTCGGTGTGTGTGTGCAGCACATTATAGTTTTTTTTTTAAATAGCCTAAGCATTGAGTCAAAACTACTCTTATTGAAATGCTTTACATCAATACTTTATTTCTTCACAGTTTTATAAGCATTTCTTATTGTTTTACACAGAATTCTTATGTTGAGGCACATTTGCTGACCAACTCACTAGAATCCCTGGAGAATGGGGGGGGGTCAACACAAACGTTATATCAAGACCACCCTTCAAAACTATGCATAGAAACTTAGTTTAGGCTGCAAATGTTATAGAAAACAACTGATAACAGGCTCTGTTTACCTGTTGTACAGTTAAATGTTTTAGTAAAGAGTTTTGCTATTAAACGTATTATTAAACGTATATGCACTGCATCCCCCGCCCGAATCTGGCTTCACCATCAACACAGGTGTAAATCAACTCTTGGCTCTTAGTGCAGGAAGCCCTCTAACAGTCAAGCATACATAGTGCACAAAGAGGGTGGCAGAGCCTTAGATTGATGGCCTATATAATAACTTCCTAATAATGGTATTTTATGCTTTTATACAAGCAATCCGTGTTGTTTGAATTGCATTAATGTCATTACTCAGAATCTAACTGAGTAATATAAAGCAATAAGGTTACAGAAATGTACCACTAAAGATTCAGTGGTTCTATGAACCCAAAAGTCACATTCATATTAAACATTTTGGCAGTAAAATAAGACCAGTGGCTACAGAAGAAGGACCAATAGTTAGACCCCAAACAGACCCTTGAGCTAGCTCCAGTTCTGGAGAGACAGCTGCCCTTATGTGAAATATGGATGATGGAAAAAAGAGGCAGATTTAAAAAAAATGCAGTATGTTAAGATGCTATGGTAGTTAGTAAGTCCCATAACCTCAGCCCTGCTTTTAACTGGGTTACCTTGCGTTGTTAAAATAAGTTTGTGGTGATGTGGTGGACTCATTTGACATATGCTAACCTCTGGTTGAGTTTTACACAGTAGTATTCTTATAAACCAGGTGGGCAAATGGTAGACATGGTTAATAGATGGCAGCAACTACCCTGTAGGCCAAAACAAGCACGATGCAAGACTGCTGCAGGTCTTTCTTAGGACTTTCCAGTGTGTTCTTAATTTACCGGTAAAAACAGGGACATTTCCAGGCACAGCTCGGGACAGGCCATCAACATCTGGTCACCCTGTTCTAGACGTCTCTGCTAGTAAACCCAGAGCTGGTTTGAGCTCCCTCCACAGTGAATACAGTTGATTAGTCAAAACATGTTTGATGCCTGAAGTTTGCTTTTTTTGCACCGGGGGTACGAGGCCAACGTAGATAACAAGGAATAGCAAGTAATGCCTAAACCATCACGCACTTGTCTCAAGCTGTTAA
Organism: Megaleporinus macrocephalus; assembly: GCA_021613375.1. NCBI lineage: Eukaryota > Metazoa > Chordata > Actinopteri > Characiformes > Anostomidae > Megaleporinus > Megaleporinus macrocephalus. The sequence goes on from CM038703.1 coordinate 36,570,368, forward strand.
GTAGACTTAAATAGACTTGCTTGTAAGACAGTAGTCATACTGTTTTCTATAAAATTGAACGTCACCTAGCTAAAAACAGTAGTCGCAGCCATTTTGAAGCATTACCTATCTGTACTTCATTTATACAGATTACAGTTTGTCACCACCTAACCAAGTCCATTTGACATTACTTAACATCTCAGTGTGGTTTGAGGCAAGTGTGTGCTGAAGGCATGTGCCAAACTGGGGACTGTCATTATACGTTAGCTGCATTGGCCTCTCATCACGAAGCCGAACCCTGCTTTCAATGATTCTCGTAGAAAACTGCATGTCCCTGTAATGCGTGGACAAAACAGTCCAACTCAGGAGTAATTGCATGTTTGTGATACTTACCTGTAGCCATTAGAACACATGAAAACATGTGTTTGTCTGTGCTGCTATTTTAACCCCACTGCTATTGAATAATGAATGAACAAATGCAAGATTAATAGAGTAAGGCCACAAACATAAAAGAATGGGCACATGGAGGTGTACAGGGTGTGTGGTGGGGGCATTCTGTGAATAACTCAAAGCTTATGTATGATATCAGTTTGCAGAAATAGCCTAAAAACCAGCAGACGATAATACAGTCTTAGAGATTTGATGTCATACTGATGTCAATGCGTTTGTGTATGTATGTGTGTAAGAAACGTGCTTGTAAATGTGTGATCACTGTGTTTTTCAAATCTATCTGTGTGAGTGTGAGACTGCTGTGTTTTACACATCCATTTATTTTGTGCGCTAATGGTGACTCATAGCTTCTGGGAGTGCAGACGGCTCTCCATGGAGACCAATGGCTCGAGCTGAGCCTCTAACTCACACACATACACACACACACACACACACATACAAATCAGCATACAACTCTCACACTCACTCAATTTCATCTTTTTTTATTAAAATATAATATAAGCAGTTATCTAGATTGACACTCATTCTATCAGACGTTTGATGCATTTGGTTTCATTGCTATCGTGAGAACAATCTCCAGAACAGTGGCTCTTCAGCCAGGAGACAAAACATCAGAGCTGCTGTGGCATAATTATCAGCAAATGTCAAGGTGTCTAGCTTTGCGTTTAACTAGCATGCAAAAAAACACTGCCAGCGTTTAATGTTTCATGGAAAGGGTCTAAACTGGCTGATGTCAGTGGTGATACGACAATGATTATTATAAAAAATAGATTTAATGTCAGTCGCTATTTCCTACGCTGGCAACTCAGGAGCACTTTATAGAACGGTTTTATTATAACTAAAGTGGCCCCCCAGTCACCATTTCCTGTGTTGGCAGTCTGTATAAAGCGCTATTAAAGAGATCAACAATTGCCCCATTACTATTCCCCTGCATTAGATAGAAAATCGGGACCACTAAACAGAACGCTATTAGAGGGAACAGAAATGGTTCATAATTACTATTCCCTACACTGGAAAATCAAGAGCACTATATAGAACACTAGTGTAGTCAGTAGGGATCCATTAGAGCCTACGAGGCCTTCAGAGAAGTCCTAATGCCTCTAATTTGGAGCTCATTCTTGTGTAAAATTATCATCACTTGTTGTGTTTAAACTCTTTAAGTACTGTCATAATGCTTGTGTTTCATTGTTGTGTTTTGGTTGGAGACAGAAAACCCAACGAAATTTTTGTCTGTGCTATTTAGGCAGATTTAGCCAAGCGGGCTCTTTCGGTGGTTAGGATAATGTGTCAGATGTGTCCGATTAACCACCAACATAATGAGGAACTAACAGGGAAATCAACCACTCAAGTTTTGATTTACAGTGGGCAGGGGCCAAATTCAGGAGAAAAACAATTCTCTGTAATTCCAGAACAGTGACTGTTAAACTGCTACAAGATAAACTCTATGTTATTGTCTGACAGCTTCCAATAAAGCATGCTGTGTCTTTTGGAAGCCTGGATGTCTATAAAGTATTGTTAACTTAGCACCAACATACTGCTGGAAACCTGGGGCAGCAAGTAAAAGGTAATGGTCTAGCTCTAACATGGTGCTATTCCACTGGACTTGATTCTACTTGTTTTTGGTAGCAGCTGCTAAACTTTTCACTGCAGATTTAGCTACTCAGTCTAGTAAGACCACATGAAACCCCTGTGACATGAAGGACATGGTAGCAAGCTAAAAGACAGCACACAGAAGATGGAAGCTAGCCCAGTAGCTCGCATTAACATCTGTGTTCAGAGACATTCACTTGGACTAAACAGTAGTCTGCAGGGGCTATACATCACCCTTTGGTATACACTACTGGTAGTGTAGGTTCAGCTCGCTTGGAAAATCAATGGAGGCAATAAAAAAAATAACACCTGGTACCATGTCTGCCTAATGGAAAACCAAAAAACGTGAGTAGTGTCGAGGCAGCGCCGTGTGGTGGAAAAACGGCTATAATCACAGTTTGCCACTGATTATAGGGAACAGAAATGGCTCCTAATCACTATTCCCTGCTCTGGCAAATTAGCAGCACTGTATATAACACTCTTGTAGGGAATTTGTGGTTAAAGTAAGCATAGGCTTTGTGGGGTTGCTCATCACTCTGTGACATGAGTCATGTTCTGAAGAATCAAAATCTAGTGGCATGAAAATCTGTAAAATCTTGTGGCATCAACCCAGCAAACACATAACGTTGTGACAACATTGTCTACTTTCTTACAGCTTTGTGAAAAGGTGGTGCTTTTTATGTTGTCTGAACGCTGTCACAACGTAACTAATAAATAACATAGTTTTATGGTATTATTTCTACCTGTTGGTGACGTTATCAATTTCCATGCAGAGGTAATGGAATGTATGAAGGATTCTAGGAGATGGTGACAATGTACTGAAAACATTGTGATAATGTAGTGACAATGTTATCGGTACGTTGTCACAAGTACATTTCAATATTGTGACAACGTTGTGGCCACTAACCAGTACACTGTCACAACATAACTGCATTTGCAGGAAAGACCTGACAAATCAAAATCTTGTGCCATCAATTCCGTGTCCACTAGGGTACATCCTGTGTACGCTGACTATAGGAGATGCTTGAAGTACACTGGGTGTTCACCTCTGTTTTCAGACCCTGGTTCAAAAAGGAGTTGGTGATGATGTAGGCATGTCAGTTGCACGATGCTGCTAGGTATGGCATGTACTTACTGGTTAGCTACATTAGCCTCACAGCTCTACTTGACTTTGAGGTTACTCTACAACTCCATGCTTGTTGAGCCAAGTGTGCGAAGGCTTAGTCGTTGCTTGTTCATTGGCGCTCTCACTGATTCACACTGTTGCTATGCAGCATGTCTGCTGTGGTGTGCCCTTTAGCCTCATAGCTCCAGTGCAGGGGAAGCAAACTGGACGTTAAACAAAAGTTGACTGATGGACTACATGTGGGATAAAGAGAAAATAGCACACATTAGATTTTTATCTACACTACCTTTAATCCAATTAACTTTCATCATGAGCATGCGCTCACCTTCACCTGCAGGGCTGCACACCTGTCACCTCACACAGATAGATGGAGGGAGAGAAGGAAGAGAGAGGGAGAGAGTGCGTGTGTTGTTTTCTGCACTTGCATTTCCTCGATGGTTCCTTCCTCCTGCCCTCATCCTCATCCTGTTTTTCGGTCGGAAGAAGAGAACAAACACCTTTTTGTTTCATGAGCGCTGCTGCAGTGCGTTTCGCTGGGCCTGCGTTTATTTATAGCACCCTCGTCTTATCTATCACCGTGTGGCCATTGATCGTGCCTCGTTGGCTTCATATGAATGAGCTGCTGACGTAAAAGAGCGAGCTAACTGCCTTTCATTTTTTTCTGCCTTTTAGCAGGGGGCCTGATGGCCCTCCCTAATGCCTGCTGTACACTGGCTGTCAATAGCGTTTACTGCTTTCAACATAATGACTGCTCACAAGACTGGGGGTGTGTGTATACAAGATCTGCGTATGTGCGTGTGTTAGAAGCAGTATCAGGAACAGAACACCATGTATATGAAAATGTACTCATAAGGGCCTAACAATGCACTGTGACATTCTGATATTACGATGTGCATGTGTGTATATATATAGTTTTCTAGACTAGTTGGAGTAACAGTGGTTTAAACTTTCCACCTACATTTTCTTCACTCTCTTGCTAATCCTAAACCGAAAGTTACACAGTACAATGAAATTCTTACTTTGCTGTTCCTCCATTCACCAATAGATAAAGATAACAAAAAAAGAAATAATAAAAATAGATACAAAATAAACAAAGTATAATAATATAGGTTGAAGTAAATAAAAGTATTTTTATATACTTAAAAAATACAAAATAAAAGTTGTGTGCTTTTATGTGCAGGTATGAGGAGCAGCAGCCATAAAGTGCAAGTTACAGTAACAAATGTAAACAATAATGTTTTATGCGAGTAGTGAATGTAAACAGTATTGTATGTAAACAGCAGTACAGTAAGAGTAAACAGTATTGTATGTAAACAGCAGTACAGTGAATGTAAACGGTATTGTATGTAAACAGCAGTACAGAGAGTAAACAGTATTGTATGTAAACAGCAGTACAGTGAATGTAAACGGTATTGTATGTGAACAGCAGTACAGTGAGTGTAACGGTATTGTATGTAAACAGCAGTACAGTGAATGTAAACAGTAGTGTATGTAAACAGCAGTACAGTGAGTGTAAAAGTATTGTATGTAAACAGCAGTACAGTAAATGTAAACAGTATTGTATGTGAACAGCAGTACAGTGAGAGTAAACAGTATTGTATGTAAACAGCAGTACAGTAAGAGTAAACAGTATTGTATGTAAACAGCAGTACAGTGAATGTAAACGGTATTGTATATAAACAGCAGTACAGTAAGAGTAAACAGTATTGTATGTAAACAGCAGTACAGTAAGAGTAAACAGTATTGTATGTAAACAGCAGTACAGTGAGTGTAAACAGTATTGTATGTAAACAGCAGTACAGTAAGAGTAAACAGTATTGTATGTAAACAGCAGTACAGTGAGTGTAAACAGTATTGTATGTAAACAGCAGTACAGTGAATGTAAACGGTATTGTATGTAAACAGCAGTACAGTGAATGTAAACAGTATTGTATGTAAACAGCAGTACAGTGAATGTAAACGGTATTGTATGTAAACAGCAGTACAGTGAATGTAAACGGTATTGTATGTAAACAGCAGTACAGTAAGAGTAAACAGTATTGTATGTAAACAGCAGTACAGTGAATGTAAACGGTATTGTATGTAAACAGCAGTACAGTAAGAGTAAACAGTATTGTATGTAAACAGCAGTACAGTGAATGTAAACGGTATTGTATGTAAACAGCAGTACAGTAAGAGTAAACAGTATTGTATGTAAACAGCAGTACAGTGAGTGTAAACAGTATTGTATGTAAACAGCAGTACAGTGAATGTAAACGGTATTGTATGTAAACAGCAGTACAGTGAATGTAAACAGTATTGTATGTAAACAGCAGTACAGTGAATGTAAACGGTATTGTATGTAAACAGCAGTACAGTGAATGTAAACGGTATTGTATGTAAACAGCAGTACAGTGAGTGTAAACGGTATTGTATGTAAACAGCAGTACAGTAAGAGTAAACAGTATTGTATGTAAACAGCAGTACAGTGAGTGTAAACAGTATTGTATGTAAACAGCAGTACAGTGAATGTAAACGGTATTGTATGTAAACAGCAGTACAGTGAGTGTAAACAGTATTGTATGTAAACAGCAGTACAGTAAGAGTAAACAGTATTGTATGTAAACAGCAGTACAGTGAGTGTAAACAGTATTGTATGTAAACAGCAGTACAGTGAGTGTAAACAGTATTGTATGTAAACAGCAGTACAGTGAGTGTAAACGGTATTGTATGTAAACAGCAGTACAGTGAGTGTAAACAGTATTGTATGTAAACAGCAGTACAGTGAGAGTAAACGGTATTGTATGTAAACAGCAGTACAGTGAATGTAAACGGTATTGTATGTAAACAGCAGTACAGTGAGTGTAAACGGTATTGTATGTAAACAGCAGTACAGTGAGTGTAAACAGTATTGTATGTAAACAGCAGTACAGTGAATGTAAACAGTATTGTATGTAAACAGCAGTACAGTGAATGTAAACGGTATTGTATGTAAACAGCAGTACAGTGAATGTAAACAGTATTGTATGTAAACAGCAGTACAGTGAGTGTAAACGGTATTGTATGTAAACAACAGTACAGTGAATGTAAACGGTATTGTATGTAAACAGCAGTACAGTGAATGTAAACGGTATTGTATGTGAACAGCAGTACAGTGAGAGTAAACAGTATTGTATGTAAACAGCAGTACAGTAAGAGTAAACAGTATTGTATGTAAACAGCAGTACAGTGAGTGTAAACGGTATTGTATGTAAACAGCAGTACAGTGAGTGTAAACAGTATTGTATGTAAACAGCAGTACAGTGAATGTAAACGGTATTGTATGTAAACAGCAGTACAGTAAGAGTAAACAGTATTGTATGTAAACAGCAGTACAGTGAGTGTAACAGTATTGTATGTAAACAGCAGTACAGTGAGTGTAAACGGTATTGTATGTAAACAGCAGTACAGTGAATGTAAACGGTATTGTATGTAAACAGCAGTACAGTGAGTGTAAACGGTATTGTATGTAAACAGCAGTACAGTGAGTGTAAACGGTATTGTATGTAAACAGCAGTACAGTGAATGTAAACGGTATTGTATGTAAACAGCAGTACAGTGAATGTAAACAGTATTGTATGTAAACAGCAGTACAGTGAGTGTAAACGGTATTGTATGTAAACAGCAGTACAGTGAGAGTAAACGGTATTGTATGTAAACAGCAGTACAGTGAGAGTAAACGGTATTGTATGTAAACAGCAGTACAGTGAGAGTAAACAGTATTGTATGTAAACAGCAGTACAGTGAATGTAAACAGTATTGTATGTAAACAGCAGTACAGTGAATGTAAACGGTATTGTATGTAAACAGCAGTACAGTAAGAGTAAACAGTATTGTATGTAAACAGCAGTACAGTAAGAGTAAACAGTATTGTATGTAAACAGCAGTACAGTGAGTGTAAACGGTATTGTATGTAAACAGCAGTACAGTGAATGTAAACGGTATTGTATGTAAACAGCAGTACAGTGAATGTAAACAGTATTGTATGTAAACAGCAGTACAGTGAATGTAAACGGTATTGTATGTAAACAGCAGTACAGTAAGAGTAAACAGTATTGTATGTAAACAGCAGTACAGTAAGAGTAAACAGTATTGTATGTAAACAGCAGTACAGTGAGTGTAAACGGTATTGTATGTAAACAGCAGTACAGTGAGTGTAAACAGTATTGTATGTAAACAGCAGTACAGTGAGTGTAAACGGTATTGTATGTAAACAGCAGTACAGTGAGAGTAAACGGTATTGTATGTAAACAGCAGTACAGTGAGAGTAAACGGTATTGTATGTAAACAGCAGTACAGTGAGAGTAAACAGTATTGTATGTAAACAGCAGTACAGTGAATGTAAACAGTATTGTATGTAAACAGCAGTACAGTGAATGTAAACGGTATTGTATGTAAACAGCAGTACAGTAAGAGTAAACAGTATTGTATGTAAACAGCAGTACAGTAAGAGTAAACAGTATTGTATGTAAACAGCAGTACAGTGAGTGTAAACGGTATTGTATGTAAACAGCAGTACAGTGAGTGTAAACAGTATTGTATGTAAACAGCAGTACAGTGAATGTAAACAGTATTGTATGTAAACAGCAGTACAGTGAATGTAAACGGTATTGTATGTAAACAGCAGTACAGTAAGAGTAAACAGTATTGTATGTAAACAGCAGTACAGTAAGAGTAAACAGTATTGTATGTAAACAGCAGTACAGTGAGTGTAAATGGTATTGTATGTAAACAGCAGTACAGTGAGTGTAAACAGTATTGTATGTAAACAGCAGTACAGTGAATGTAAACGGTATTGTATGTAAACAGCAGTACAGTAAGAGTAAACAGTATTGTATGTAAACAGCAGTACAGTAAGAGTAAACAGTATTGTATGTAAACAGCAGTACAGTGAATGTAAACGGTATTGTATGTAAACAGCAGTACAGTAAGAGTAAACAGTATTGTATGTAAACAGCAGTACAGTGAGAGTAAACAGTATTGTATGTAAACAGCAGTACAGTGAATGTAAACAGTATTGTATGTAAACAGCAGTACAGTGAATGTAAACGGTATTGTATGTAAACAGCAGTACAGTGAATGTAAACGGTATTGTATGTAAACAGCAGTACAGTGAATGTAAACGGTATTGTATGTAAACAGCAGTACAGTGAATGTAAACGGTATTGTATGTAAACAGCAGTACAGTGAGTGTAAACGGTATTGTATGTAAACAGCAGTACAGTGAGTGTAAACGGTATTGTATGTAAACAGCAGTACAGTGAATGTAAACGGTATTGTATGTAAACAGCAGTACAGTGAATGTAAACGGTATTGTATGTGAACAGCAGTACAGTGAGTGTAACGGTATTGTATGTAAACAGCAGTACAGTGAGTGTAAACGGTATTGTATGTAAACAGCAGTACAGTGAGTGTAAACAGTATTGTATGTAAACAGCAGTACAGTGAGTGTAAACAGTATTGTATGTAAACAGCAGTACAGTGAGAGTAAACAGTATTGTATGTAAACAGCAGTACAGTGAGAGTAAACAGTATTGTATGTAAACAGCAGTACAGTGAGTGTAAACAGTATTGTATGTAAACAGCAGTACAGTGAGAGTAAACAGTATTGTATGTAAACAGCAGTACAGTGAGAGTAAACAGTATTGTATGTAAACAGCAGTACAGTTAGAGTAAACAATATTGTATGTAAACAGCAGTACAGTGAGTGTAAACAGTATTGTATGTAAACAGCAGTACAGTGAGAGTAAACAGTATTGTATGTAAACAGCAGTACAGTGAGTGTAAACAGTATTGTATGTAAACAGCAGTACAGTGAGTGTAAACAGTATTGTATGTAAACAGCAGTACAGTGAATGTAAACAGTATTGTATGTAAACAGCAGTACAGTGAGAGTAAACAGTATTGTATGTAAACAGCAGTACAGTGAGTGTAAACGGTATTGTATGTAAACAGCAGTACAGTGAATGTAAACAGTATTGTATGTAAACAGCAGTACAGTAAGAGTAAACAGTATTGTATGTAAACAGCAGTACAGTAAGAGTAAACAGTATTGTATGTAAACAGCAGTACAGTGAATGTAAACAGTGTTGTATGTAAACAGCAGTACAGTGAGTGTAAACAGTATTGTATGTAAACAGCAGTACAGTGAGAGTAAACAGTATTGTATGTAAACAGCAGTACAGTGAGTGTAAACAGTATTGTATGTAAACAGCAGTACAGTGAATGTAAACAGTATTGTATGTAAACAGCAGTACAGTGAATGTAAACAGTATTGTATGTAAACAGCAGTACAGTGAGTGTAAACAGTGTTGTATGTAAACAGCAGTACAGTGAGAGTAAACAGTATTGTATGTAAACAGCAGTACAGTGAGAGTAAACAGTATTGTATGTAAACAGCAGTACAGTGAATGTAAACAGTATTGTATGTAAACAGCAGTACAGTGAGTGTAAGGTGCAGTTAAAATCAGACCAGTTAAAAGGTTAGAGGTTAGAGAGGTAGTGCATGAGGTCTAATGGCCTGTGAGTAGAAACTGTTTGTCAGTCTTGTAGTCCTGGACTTCACACTCCTGTAACATCTGCCTGAAGATAAAAGTGTGAAGAGTGTGTGCTGGGGGTGTGTACTGTCCCTGATTATGATCTGGATAAGATTTACAGAATATTAAAACGTCTGTAGCGTATCTTTTGGAGGCTGACTTAATTCATTTCTTCATCATCTAAACCACTTTTCCTCTTGGCTCATGCTGGAGTCTACCTCAATGCTCATTGCGCAGAAGGTAGGAAACACCCTGGACAGCTTGCCAGTCACAGTCAATCACAGTCCACATGCAGACATACTCATTCACATCCAGGTGCAATTTAGTATCTCCAGCTCACCTGGCTGCATGTCTTTGGACAGTGGAAGGAAACCATTTCCAACATTGGGAGAACGTGCAAACGCCAACCTTAACGGGGAATTGAACCCAGCCCCTTCTCTGGGCTACTCACTGCCCCACACTACCACCCCTGATTTAGTTTAATGGAGGATTAAATCATATCCAGTATTGTTACTACTATTACATGAATGCTTAAATGCTATTGTTGAATTGTGTTTTCTGTAAAGGGTGTGTTATTTTTTAATTAACACAATCAGCATCTAAGTTGTCCAGGGCTCCTCAAACCTTTGCATGTAGCAGGATTGTGTGTTTGTGTTTTTTATTCATGTGTGACGCATACGCCGTGCATGTGTTTATATTACGTTACAGCATACGCCCGCATGTGTCTCTGAACGTGTATGTGTGTCTGTGTGATGTGTCAGACGACACAGTCAGTGACCTTCCATGGCAACCTTCTGAGTGGGGAAGAAGGTAAACACTCATTAAGTGTATGTGTGTGTGTGTGTGTGTGTGTGTGGGTCAGGTTTATGCTACATTGTGGTGACCAAAACCTGTTTATATACTCACGCTATGGGGACCTTTCATCCTTGTGGGGTCCACAAGCTGTTTTTTCAGGAAATATTTCTGAGGAGACTATACAGAAGATACATTCATTTATATAAGACAGGATAACATCAAAGGAGAAGAAGTATTACAAGAAAAATAGAACACCCACAGTAGATAAACAGTAGCTTTCATCTTTGAAAGAGAGGAGAAGATCAAGCTCCACTCTTGATTCAGATCTGAGAACATCCGCAGGTGTTTCTGTCCACCTGTGAGAGGACAACTTCTGAAAACAAGTCTCCTGAAAAGAATAAAAGACACAGTAACTGCTGAAAAAAAAAGATATTATCTTATTGTCTCTCATCTCAGGGGAGATGACTTTCCCTGGCCCAGCCCACTGGCACACCTACAAGTAATCTAAGACTCGTGTACTGTGTTTATATACCCCTTTGTTTGGATCTATTGCTGGTAACCTGCTTTGTTTTCTTGGTATTGTTGGTATTTAGAAATTGAGCGTCTCTCTGGTTGTCAAATATGCACCAGTCTTATTTCACCACTGTGTTTTGACCCCCGCCTGCTGTGACTATGAGTACTGGACTGCCCCGAATAAAGCCATTTTGCACTGGTAACTGACCCACATGCCTCCTACGTCGCAGAAATCATGTGTAGTTGTTGAAGCTTCTGTGCAGGAGTGGAGCTAGGACTTCTGAAATAGGGTGGCCAGGTAAAGAAAAAGGATTTATAGGGCTGGCACAGTGCCATGAAAAAGCTGAATAAAACAGTGTAACTGTATTACAGTAACTTACGAGCATTTTTTGTGCCAAGTTCAGTTTTTTTTTTAACTCTTACAGAGTTTGTACAATAGCACTCTATTTGGACTGAACCGTGAACATTTTTTTTCTTTTTTAAATGCAGTACATATCCAGTGATCACAATTTCCAAAATTCATTAATGCTCTTCTCACTCTGCCTCAGCCTTTAGCACCACTGAATGCTTTTGCTCTTTGTGGGTAAGCGGGTTCTTCTACTGTTACAATCTTGACATCATAACAATAAATAAACAAAAATGAATTTTTATTATTATTTTTTTTTTGGTAATTTGTTACATTTTAATGTTTCAGATAATCCAGTGAATTATAATGAGATTAAGAAATAAACACAATACAGCTTTTACATGAACATCCCACTTATTGAAGATAAGGATTAATTTAAAACCCATATCACCCATGTGAAATAAATACTGCCCCCTAAACCTAACAACCTTGCGTCGCTCTTGAAGGTAGTAACTACATTCAAGCGTTTGTGTTAACTTGCATTGAGTCTTTTATATTGCTGTAGAGGAATTTTGGTGACTCTTTAAATTCTTTGCAGAATTCTTTAGATTTGGCTACATTGGAGGGCTTTTGAGCCTGAACTCCCTGTATAAGGTCTTGCCACAGCATCTCAAGGCGATTCAGGTCTTTGACATAAGTCATAAATTTTGGTTTCTTTTGAGTAATTTAGAGATTGACTTTCTTGTATGCTTCTGATCATCGTGCTGCTGCATTAGCCAACTGAGCTTTAGGTCATGCACTGATGGAAGCCCATTCTTTAGGATTTTCTGATCGAGAGCTGTCAAGTGGCCTATGTCCCCCAAAAAAATGTCCACCTTTGACTCATCAGACTAATGAGGTTCATGCCTTTCAACTCTCCCATGGTTGCCCAGCGTTTTTCCTACTATCAAATTGCGTACATTGACTTTTAACTGAGACAAGCTTTTTTCTTGGTGTATCTTTGAAGATGTATCTATTTGTGGATAACGACTTTCACTGTGATTTGCTGGAGTCCCAGAGCCTTACCAATAGTTTTGTAACACTTTCCAGAACTGGTAGATTTCAGTGACTTCACCTCTGTATTTGAATCTCTAAACGTGACATCATGAGCTGCTTTTTGAGATTTTTATAGCTGCTTCACATTCTGAAATTTAATCCAGTAGTCAACTAAATTGGTTTAAGTGGTTGATTCAGGGGGGGCAGTTACCCTTTTAAATAGGCAGGTAGGGCTGAACAGCATTGCTTAAAAAGAGCATTTAACTTGAGTTTACTTGAGTCATTTGTTTAGTATTAAAAGTGATATGGACACATTCAAGTTTAGTTTAGTTTAGAATTATTCTGTCACTTGTGTTTGCACGAAACAAAATTTGACCTTTGCATTTAACCCATCCATGCAGTGAAACGCCCACATACACTAGTGAACATACACACTAGCGGACAGTGAGCAGCCTTATCAATGGCGCCCAGGGAGCAGTAGGGGGTTAGGTGCCTTGCTCAAGGGCACTTCAGTCCTGCTGGTTCTGGGGATCAAACTGGCGACCTTCCAGCCACAAGACCAGATCCCTAACCTTCAGGCCAAGACAGCCCAAGGTTTTTAAAAATAGAAAAAATTGTTAAGGGGGCAAATACTTTTTCACAGCACAGTATATCAACGGACCAGTCGCAACTGACTCCCCTCTAATCTGAAGCTGAACCCAGGTTCATTAAAAATAAGTCATTTGTGGAGTTTCACACTGGACAGTCCATTATAAGCACATAATTCATGCGTGTTTAAGAAAGAGTGGACATTATGTGTGATGTGGATGAGAACATGTGGCCAGATGGTGCAGATCAGGTAAAGTACACATATAAAGTATCTGTCAATATTTGCTATAAGAGATCACGTAGTCCTGGATTTTTCAGGTTCTATTACTTATTATATTCCTGTAATAAAGATACAACGTTTTCTAATGTCGTTTTTTCTACATATGATTTTTAAATCATTGTGAAATTCACCAAAAACTATTTCCTATATATGCTTTGTTCAGCCCAAATCATAATCAATGCAAAGCATTAGTTTACATGAAAAAAATTAAAATTAAAACCTTTCTTCTTTAAAGATTTGTGTTTTTGTGTTGTGGGAAGTTTTGATGGACTAAATGTATTCTCAGATGTTTCTGCAGTGTGTTTTAATAACTGGAGAGCATTTGGGCATGAAATGAGCTGCTGTGCCAAGCTGCATGTTTCTGGGGTGTAAAGAGTTTTTAAAAAAATAACAAGTCACTAAAAAAAATGGAAAGAAATGACATAAAAAGTGATACATTTTGCTGCCAGCCTAGAGTAAGACAGAGTAAAGGCCATGATTCTGCTGCGAGAAGTCCTATTTTATTGGCATTCAGCAGAAAAAGCACATCCAGAAACAGAAAATGGTGAGTGAGTTGACAATTAGCCACAGAACACACACTGCCACAGACACAACAAAACCATAAATAACACACAACGCCTCTTTAAACTAAGAAAACTTACATTTAAACAACATTTAACGAGCCCGCAAGCCTATACACATTTCCTCAGATACAAACACTCAAACAGCAATGCACAGCAATGCTTTTCCCATCATCCAGCTAGCAGGGAACACTCCCACAACTGTTACCTACAAGTTCTAATATTGCTATAAAGAAAATGTTTTTATTTAATGCTCAGATAATGTTTTAAAGACATTTATCATTTTACTAAGATCAGGATGTTGTGAAGGCCACAGATCTGAAAGAATATTCTGGGAGCAACAACAACCAAAAAAGTTGACAGCTGAAAACATTAATAGTTTTTTTACAGAGAAATTTCTACATTGGCTAGTGCAATAAGCCGAAGAAGTCACGTTACAACCCCACACACTGGGCTGGGATCAGATTGTTCTCACTGGAAGTAAACTGTAGTGTAAAAACACCCAAACAGAGTGGAGTTGTCCATTTAGGCTGCTACTGCTACTGGTTATATATGAGTGTAATGATAAGAGATGGTACAACACATGCACGTGTATGTATTAAAAAATAGCATGAGAATCAATTATAGCCAACTAATATTTGATAGTAAACTAATCTTACCATAACAGAATCTACATAATGATATAGCTCATAGAGCAGCACTATTGAAAGATCCCAGTGCACATTCACATTGTTCAGCAAATAAGCCTACTACTGCAAAATACACTGCATCACCAGACTCTTATGACTGACAGGTAAGTTCCTGATAGCAATTTTTCACCATATTGTATAACTGATGCCTTATTGAAGATGATTGACTGTCTCACTTTCCATAACTGGGGTTGCCAGAAGGGGTCCATGCCTTAAACTGGGATGGCCCGGGCCACCCCTGGCCACCTCTGGCCACCTCTGACCACCTCTTGGCTACGCCTCTGCTTCTGTGCTCAAAAAGGAAAAGAAAATCAACAAAACATGTACTTTGACCAGGGGCACCCAACGTTTGTATTCGACTGTAGATGTATTGCACTGGACGTAACAGCAGTGATCTGTAGTGCTCTGCTGAGTAAATGTATAGATAATGTGCAGTGAATGAATTAAGCCATGAATGAAATCTTCTTGTACAGGGTATTGAAATGTACAGAGATTTAATAAAGCCTGGTAGGAATGACAATAGCATTGCAGTTACATTAAACATTAAATCACAAAACTTGGTAACTTTGTTGAAAAAGGTATATTTGGAATTCAAACTGGATTCAAATGGTTTCCAATCTGCCAGTTCAGTCCTTTTTAGCAAAACCGACCACCAAGTGAATTGGGTTTTTAATTTCATGACACTGTTGTGATGAGGATATGATGAAGACATGTTCACTGTTTAAGAGTAGAACTGTTAACAGTGCAGGCGGCTACATTAGCTTTCTAGCACAATCTGTAACATATTCAAAGTTAACATGAAGATCAAATTGTTCTAAATGTCTTATTATTTAAGCCCTGTTAGTCCTACGGACTATGTTTAGGACATACAGTAAATAATGAACATGAACAGATGATGTTTGTCTTGTGTTGTTTTTTATGTAAATTCAGGGACACTAGCCCTCCTGCTCTTTTGTGCCTTATGTTTCCATGGAAACTAGGTTTGTTTGGCTTTGAAAAAATGTTCTTGTAAGTCATTTGTTCAGTGTTACAATAAGGACATCTAACTGTAGGACAGATATATCTATAGAACAATCATTGACTTGTTTAAATATTTATACAATGCAATTTCAATGGAAATCATTTCATTTTGTAATGTAGCATCTGCTTTATGTGTGATGGTTAGTGACATTCTGACGTGAATATGATTAAATAAGGCAAATAATTCACTATGTATTTGAAAATAAATTACGTCTGTGCTGTAGTCATTTTACCATCTATCCAAAAAAATCCATCGTTGGGACGATTTCAAACCGCAGGGCAAACATTGCCCTGTACAGTGAAATACATTACAGTGTACAGGGACATACTGCTGTATACAGACATTTGCTGACACATATTTACTGAACACATCTTCAACACAGAACTCACTTCTGAACATTTGTTAATTGCTAAATCAATCATAATTGATCAATTTAACATATACTGTAAGGGCAACTCGATGTATAGCAGCTTTTATTTTATTATTTTGTTAAACTCAGGAAATCGAAGAAGATAGAAATTGAGAAAGGGAGAAGCCCTATTTTATTTTGTTCCCTGCAGAGGATGCGTAACAATTTTTCACTTAGAAAATTAATAAAACAAGTCATTTGTCTGACTTATCCAAACCTATACAAACGACTGTATGTGAAACTATATAGAGAGAAAACATTGGAATGTGCAGAAATGTTCAGAACTGCAGGAAAACACTGAAATGTGCAGTGAATACATAAACTGTGCCCCAGGCCATCAATGCTCTCAACAGCAATCCCAGATTGACCTTATCTCTGGATTGCATTCGGATTGTATAAATTGCATCTTGCAGCTTATTTCACTGCACTAGTATATATTGTAATATACTCTATATACTGTAAACCGTATATGTTGCATCTCCTGTATCTATTGTACTGTCAATTGTATATTTCAGTATTACACAGTATAGTTCAATAGTTTATTGTGTACTGTATTACTCCACATGTGGTCTCTGACTTTGTATTATTCTGCACACACAGTACTACACCTTGTTGTACTGTATATTCACAATGCAGGGTTATTACAGCCATCCACCTCGTTCCACACTGCCAGTCACCTGTTTGTGCAGGAGCATGCTGTACTGAAATACATAAAACTACAGAGATAGAGCAATAGAACAGTAGTGTGGCCAAATAAAACGATCCATAAAAGACTTATATGTGCACAGAAATGCTAACGATTTGCAAAATGCTCATTAAGCACTAAGACATATAAAGGAAACTCTATTTAAAAATAGTTGAGAGGTAAATAAAGCATTTGGAGTGGATTGATGTAAAATGCTCTGTTGTAGAGTCAGAAGTTATTCACAGTGATGGTGATGGGAACCAGACATCCGAAGAGTCTCTGAAAGCTATCTCTGGAAGTATTACATGAAATGGTTATGTGCTTCTCAAAAGACACGTGCAGGTTCACTGGCAGTTTAGGGTAGAACATAAAACGGCTCAGTGTTTATTGCAGATGCGGTGACCCCTGGTTACCATCATCACCACTGTAATCAAAATCGGAGTCGGTAAATTTCTATACAACTAACTATTACACGTCAAAGCACTCTGACTGACTTTGCTTACATCTCAAGGACTGAAATATTCAGCAATTTTGAAAAGTTGATGGATTTTTCCTTTAACCTTTGGCCCCGAGGTCTGGCGTCTGAGGCCGCAGCTCTCCCGCAGCGCGCAGTGCTGCCGAGCGGGGGCGCCCTCACGCTGCCTTACAGCCCCCTCAGGAGCTACACACTTTATTTCACACTGAGCGCAAACACGAGCACACTGGCCAGTTCGGACGGAGCAGAAACTGTTTGAAAAGGCTTCGTAAACCGGACGGCAGCGATGTTTCGCGCTGTGAAGCTCGTCGTGTCAGACTTTTCAGTCGTGCTGATCTATTTTTAGAAAAACCAGAGAGTCACGTGACCCGCGGGGGCGTGACGTCATTAATGTTGTTGTTGGTGGAGGAGCTGCAAATATGGAGGAAAGAGAGTTGTGACAGGAAAAAAAATTACACACTTTTCGTAAAATTAAAAATACTAGAAGACTCGGCGGAGAGATAAGGAAGGCGCCGAGCGACCGAGAAAAACTGCGCGTGCCGGAGTGAGCGGGAAGAGGGACGACAGATAGCAGGTAATTTGAACATAATGTATTTTTCTGCTCAGATAATGAGAGATTATTATTTTTTCCTCTCTGTCTTTTTTTGGTCCATTCCTTATCTTTTCGGATGATAGCCGCTGACAGTCAGTCAGCGAAACAGGACAGGCGGGAGGTAACACGGTAAATAATTAATTTATTACTCGATACGTTTATGTTGGAAGTTTTCTCTTTTTTCACCCTTTTTGCAGACATTTCGCTGCGAGGCTGAAGTTGGCTTCTTCTTATTCGAATGTCCCGATCCACCTTAAGAGGTGCAGCTGCTGCTGTGTTTAAGGTGGAACGGGGAATTCGAATAAGAAGCCAACTTCAGCCTCGTCGTTTGCAGTGACAGTTGGGCTGTTCGTTCGCTCGACTTGAACAAGATTGCAAGTTTGCCCCCGAGAAAGTAGTCCGAGCTGTCGACATCTTTCCTGGCTAGCGGCTTTTGAGTATTAAAAACCCTCCAGGTGTCTTATTTTTCACCAGTATTCTGCTTGTGGTCTCCGTGAAGTGTGAAAATATTGTTTTCTGCTCGCTTTACCAGCTACAGTGAGAGCCGGTGTACTGTGGACCGTTACTGTAACGTTACTGTATGTCCTCTACATTACTGTGGTGTCATTTTCTGCATTAGTGTCATTTTCGTGGCTTTCAGTGTTTGTATACTGTAAGGCTTGTTTTTGTAGGCTGTAGTGAGCTGTTACCAGTCATGTTGTCGACAGCAGAATTCATCAGCCTGGCAGCTTGATAGTCATTTATGAAGCTGTCTGTAAGGTAGCTGTGTCCTGTATGCAGTTCACCACTGTTTGTGTGGACATTTAGCATTTTGGCCAGATAGCAGCTCATCGGGAACTGGACCGTCACTGGATAACAGCGGTCATGACTTCACACAGCTTTACTGTCATGACTGACCTCAACTTATCTGTGAGTCTTACACTACACATCGCTCATACCAATCTCTAAAGTACGAATATACAAAAGATGGTTATTTAAGAGTTCTGTATTGCACCAAAAATGAGTTCTTCTATTGTTACAGGCTTTAAATTGTATTCCTATAGCAGAACCCTTTTTGGTGGTGTACAGAACCCTTTTTAAACAGGGTCCGCATAGAAAAATCTACAACACATTCTCCATCATTACCCTTTCACCATGCAGAGGAGCTTTTAATCATGTAGAGGTTCTTTAGGTGTTCATGGTTCATGGTAAAGTACCCCACGAAGGACCATCTATTTTAAATGTCTAGGGTATTACTGCATTAGCTAATAGGGTGTAACAGTACTCTGATGATACTTGGTCCAAATTATATTGAAAGGAAAATTTTGCCTATAATCGTGTTGTTGCCAAACTGAATCTGGGAAGCAGGAGCAGTGCTAGATGAGGTGTTGAGGTGTTTACATGGCATAGTTAATAAAATGTCCATAGATCGTTCTCATAGTCACTGCGCTGTCGCATCCAGCGGTAAATAGTGGTGTTATGTAACTTCTTCCTGTACTGTTTAACAGAGTGGCCGCCAGTTTTCAGCCTCCCTCAAAAATGATCCTTTGGCTCCGGTAGGCCAACAGGAGAGCAGTTGGCACGTCTGCTAGATTGTCCAGCATGGGCAAAAAAGAGTTGGACTTGCTGAAAACATGTAAATGTTGACCCTGCATGGCTGTGTGTCTGCCACAGGGCACTGCAGGATTAAACTGAAGGGTAAACGGAGTACGCTGCAGCAGATGTTTGTACCGTGCGCATAGTTGGAAATAATGTTTTTGAAAGCTGCCAACACGTTGAGTGTGAAATCAGCTGTGCTTCGCTGTCTGAACTGCAAGGAGTCCGCCTGTGACGGGTTTCGCAAACAGAAGAAAGGCCATAAAGAGTGGACCTTTATGTTCATCATCCCATCACATCCCTACATGGATAGCGCTCGTAGTGCTTCTCTTTGGAGGACAAAAAGTCCACCAGTTTTAATTCTTCCCTCTTAGCCCATGTAAACATTAGCAATGTTAGCAAGTGCCCTGAACACCATAAAAAACACAGCATCGTATTTCTTCTACATTGAGGCAAACTGCTCACCAAGCCGCAAGCAGACTTTGCTGATAACAATTTCCAGGATGAGACATACGCTGGTGAATAAATATTTATCTTTGATCAGAGCGTTTTTAATCATAAATTTGAGTAAATCTGTCCAACTGCTCAGCTCTGTGTTCACTCCCCGCTTCAGTTTTACCCTCCTTTCTGACTGGTTACCTTGTTAGAAGTGTCATCTAGAAATGGGAGGCAGGTTCAGCCACTGTATAAAACACGACTGGAAGGGATTTAACTCTACATTTTTTATGCATCTGCATTAACAGACACGGAAATGAGAAAACGGGACTATTCTCATACACGCCATACACGTCATTGTGGTTTTGCATAGTGATGTTCCAGTTTCATTACAGTGTAATATGCTTTATTACACCTTTTTTATCTACTTATTTAGCTTCAAATAGCAACCCTTAAAATAACTTAGGAGTGTTAGACAATATCTCACCCTTACGAAACATTTTAGCCACTCTTGTATTTTCTTTTATATATTTATTTATATATATTTTTTCTTTTTTCTTATAGCATTGATCAAAATACTGCATTAGAGTGTTATTACTGCTGAGCTAATAGGGTGAAACAATACTCTCACGATACTTGGTCCTTGATTCAATATTCTTGTGTTATTTTGAGAGAAATGTTATTGAAAGGAAAATTCCAACTATAATCATGTTGTTGTACAACTGACACTGGAGCTTCTATGTGAGCAACTTTTTTTTGGCTGTTATCCCAATTTGGTGCATTTAAAGAAAGCAACATAGACTACATTTAATTGTAGGAACAAAGCTTTTTAAGGCTTTTTAAGGCTAATATTTAGTTCAAATTCACTGTATATTCTAGAGTTACTGTGCAGAAAGGCACCTTGTTGGTGTTGCTGAAACGTCAGTTCCTAACGTTTCAAGTCAGTGACCCTGCTCACGAGACATTTCCCTTCTTTTCCTCTTTAGTGAAGTGATGAGGCCTCATTGCCGTCCAATCAAATCTTAATTTTGCTCTTGATTGAGCCATCAAATCATCTCATCTCAGCACTTCAGCAATCAGAGAGAACATCTGGCTTGTTTCCAAGGTCGACGTGTATGTCAATCTGTCACAATCTCCATTTCTGTAACAGCAGTCAGTTTAACTGCAGAGGTCTTGTGTGTGGACCTGTATTTCAGTTCCTCACTTGTGACTGTGTTACCCATCAGTTTCAAAATAGTCACCAAGTAATTCACAGTAGTTACTGGATAATGGTTACTAAACATGATATGTCTTAAAGTGCGCATGCCCTGCTTTCCTTTGTATATGACATGTATGTGGGCTTATGTCCTAAAAACAGTTATATTTAATTTTTCCATGGCTATTTAACATCCTCCCCACTTTTTGATTCTTGAAGGCTGACTGCTCTGTATTGTGCCTCATACAAAAGCAGCCCAGGCCACAGCACTCCTTCACTGAGAATAGGTGGAGCTATCGTGCTGTAGGTTAAATAGACAAATATGTTGTGTTGTTTTTTTTTTTTTTTTTTTTTACATCACAAAAGAAATGAATTCCAAAGTGTTTGTACTACAGCAAAAAAACACAGAGAACCGAATAGCACTGTCATTGTTGACTGTTAGTATTTTAGTACTCTGCTGTTTATTGTGACAGTTGAGTAATGTGAGTTTTTAATGCATAGCCAAAAAGTAAAATGGGCTTAACTGAACAATAATAATACAGTAGGAATGCAGAGCCTATGTGGTAAAATGGTTATAAATTATTAAGACTGTTTTAAATTGATGGGTCTATCAGACTCTGTCAAATAGAGTAAAATAGAGTAAACAGAGTAAATAGAATAAGCGTATAAATTAATAATAAGGGTCCAAGTTAAAGGTGTCACATTGTGGGCCTTCTAGTGGTTTTGAAACCACCATTTCATATTTTTGTTTGTCTTCATGATGTTGGATCTCACTGACAGCATTGACAAGGTCCTGACTGTTGATGATAAAATTAGTGAGACAGGTACTGGCTTGGTGGTCAGATGTGGTTCCTGCAGCTAGATTTTACTGAATAAAGGTGGTCCGGACATGGTGGACATCTGGATTTGGTGTTATTTCTGAAACTGATTAGTTACATGGACAAAAAGAAGGAGATAAACTTTGTCTTGTCAAGCTTGTTTACTTTTATTTATTTTGCTAGAAATAAATGACCAGAAACTGTCAGCACTGATTCCATTACTGTTGCTGGGCTACTCCACTAGAAATCTGGGCTAGGGATGTACATTTGTTCTGAATGTCTTGTGCTATCAAGTTCCTTTTAGTGCTGATGTTGGACCTGCCTCCCTACTTCCCACTCTCAAATTCTATTCTAGGAGACAAAGCAAACCTGGTCCCAGATCAGGTGTTTAAGAGCCACTTAGCGCAGCACCATCTGCCTTAGTCCCTTTTGCTAGCTGCTCTATACCATTAGATGTTTCCAGGAAAGCCCCCTGATGCTTAAATGTGTTAACCTCGACCATCTGCTATAAAAGAGGGACCTTTGACTGTATGTGTAGAAGTCCTGAGAGCAGGAGCTCGTTTCCTCTGTGAGTAACTTATTCATTTTGGACTGAAACATGTTCTGTTTATTAAAACATCATTATGGATGTAGTAGCTGACGCTGGACCCGCAGCCCCCTACATATGGTACTGTGCATAAGTCTGAGACCACCCTTCATTTTGTTTGTTTCCCAGCAAAATGGTCATCAAGTCACGACTTTTTTCTGAATCACATATGACATAGCACAGAAGCTTTAGAAGCTATATGTTGATGTATATTTTCGTATCCGCTCTTTGCCTTTATTACAGCTTCCATTCTCTCCAGGAGACTTGCTTTCAGTTTCTCTATATACTTTTTAATGTGTTTTTGAACTCTAGGTTTGGAAGATCCTGCTTCTTCACTTACTTTTCCAGCGAAATGAGGAACTTGTACTTGGTGCCTTTTTGACTGGAAATTAAATTGAAGGTGGATCTTGACTCCCTGATGTCCTTCAGGATGACATCAGTACTTTTCTGTACTACTGGCAAGAACAGGAGTGGACTGAATGAATAATTTCTGTGATTTTCTCAATAAGTGGGAATAAATTTGTCATATCTCTGGAGATATGGGTAGAGCCAGTTCAGACTTTGTGTTGAACTGTGTTTTAAACTGATAGGTCTTTTGCAAAATGCGAAATTGCTGTTAAACAAGTGGCTTAAAAGGAACATCACGGGAGACGAAACAAGCGACAGGAAGAAACAGAAAGATAGGGGTCACGCAGGGGAAGGATTTCCTCATATAGGCTGCTGTAAACCACAAGGTGCACTTTGATTGTGTGGATGCAAGATAAGGAAGATCAGTTTGCTTTGCCATGACAGGAACACATATTCTGTCAACACACAAGGGTAGGACTCTGTTAGTACATGATCTCTAAATCACTTTTTAAAGGCCAGTCAGGAGACTTAAATACTGAAACAGAAACTCTTAAACACACAACAACACACCTACTGAAATTGTACAACAGGGATGGTCGCCAGGCTCTTGTGTTGGTGTTAGTCCTAAGACAGCAATGCTACTGTTTATAACATTAAGTAAATAGATTATAGTTTTAATGCAGTGCCACAGTTTAGCAGAGTCTGCTAGCCTTCATAGGATTTTGAGCTTTTGAGTCATACTGACCTTCAGCTCTGGGATTTTGTGGTGTGCACTGATTGGCTTTGTCTGGCTTTAATGGAACGGACTTTGCTCGCGTTTTTCTAGGAAGCTATGTTGCACGTGTTTGTAGTAAATGTGAAGTATTAGCAGGTTTATGGCTGCCAGTCACTCAGATCTGCTTTCCCTGAACACAGCCCATTGTGTGTGTGCCATAAGAACTTG
This sequence comes from Megaleporinus macrocephalus, assembly GCA_021613375.1. Taxonomy (NCBI): domain Eukaryota; kingdom Metazoa; phylum Chordata; class Actinopteri; order Characiformes; family Anostomidae; genus Megaleporinus; species Megaleporinus macrocephalus. The sequence continues at coordinate 36,593,955 of CM038703.1, forward strand.
TCCAACCTCTTTTACTTGCTCGTCACACACACCTTGGTCTCTAAGATGACCTCTTTGAGTGCTTATGCCCGGGGTTTCTCACGGGCATTGTGCTGCTAAGTTAATCTGCTCTGAATATGTTTTGTGCGGTTTGAAAATCCTCTTTTGAAAATCTAGAACTAATTTGGACCTGGTGTGTGCTTGTTGCCTGTTGTCTAGTACTTCAGATTGGGGCCTTAATTTGTTCAGAGCGTGAGATGGGCGGGAGAGAACTGAAGAGTTCAGAGAAGTGCATGATTTGACATGGTTTAAAGCACTACAATTAGAAAAACAGATGTTGCTTTTGCAGCGTGGTATGCATGACCTCTGGCCCTTTATGCCCTGCTTGCACTGTCTCTACAGGCCATTGGGAGAACGTAAACAAACTACATGAGGCAAGTTTTTAAACACCGTTTTTGTCTGTGTTTATATTTAGTGCTTCTGTTCGGTTGCAGCCGGGGTTGTGTTTAGTTATGAATTATGGCTAACGCAGCTTCAGAAATGTCATCCATGGATCCTAAACCCACCACACCGAAACCCTGCACTGTTGCAAGTCTTTGTCCTACAGAGTGTTTGCTTAAGTTTTATTCAGTAGAATTAGAAAATTTTTGTCATGTTTGCATTCTGTCATATGTTAGTATTAGGCATAAAAACCCTTTCCTCACAGTTGATTAGATAACCCTTAATGGATGCGCGAATATCAAGATTAGCTCTCAGAGTTTGGGAGATTTTGTTTCTTAACAGTCAGGAGTTTTTGTTTCTCAGTGTTTGGGAGCCTGTAGCCCACAGAGTCCAGGAATTTTTTTTTTTTCTGAGCTAAGGTTAGTATTGGTTGATCCTCTGTGTTTATGTCAATATTTGTGATTACTTGCCCTCAGTATTTGGAAGTAGAGCTGAATGATAAATCACATTTTTCATAGTTATCGCAATATAACGGTAAACCGTTATTAAAGCAGTAATGTCAGAACAGATCAAATGACCTTATACTCACAGCGACAAAGAGATGTCATTACATTACCAGCAGAAACCTTTTGAGAAGCCTAATTGATGCTTTCCCTGTGATGGGCTTGAGCATGAGGGTCGAGTAACTCAAGCATTCAGACAGACGATTACAGCAGAATGCAATTGTCAGTAAACAGTTATTAGAAATGGTACAAGACAAACCACAACCAAAAACAAACAAACATTGATTAATGTCCACTATATCCCCTTATCATTGAGCCAGGACAGTCCTTGCTTAAAATAAAATGTAGATGAGAAGTCAATTCCATTGATTCCAGCAGCAGCAGTTGAGAGTCGATTTCAGTGAACCTGGGACCCGGTATAGAGTATATAGCCTAGAACTGTTAGCGTAGCTCTACTCTGTTTACAACTCATTCCATGAAGCTTCTTTAATACTAAATTGCTCACTCATGGAATAAGAGTCCATGCCTAAAGTATATATATATATATATATATATATATATATATATATATATATATATATATATATATATTAGAGATGGACCGATCTGCGTTTTTGAGTCAGATTCCGATTGCTGACCTTTCAGTGCGATCGGCCGATACCGATCGAGGGCGGAGTATACGCCAAGGCTCATATGAAACAGCTTAATATTTGTAAGAAAATTATCAGTAATTAAACAAAGTAAATCGCATATTTTGATTAAAAAACGGCTGATACTGATACATATCCGATCAATCTTTCCATCTCTAATATATATGTGTCAATATCATTTCATGGTATAGTAATGTGCTTAGTTGTAGAAGCTATATTTAGTATTGCTTTTTTTTAAAACAATAACAGTGTTTTTTGAATTGTATATGTTGCTGTTTGTTTAGGAGAGAGGATAGTTAGATTTCTGTTAGTTAGATCTTCTCTCACATCTAGTCAGAGACACACACTGCCATGATATTTGACAGCCTTATCGAACATCACATTTTATGTCAGGCAGGGCTATTCAGGAGTCCTCTGAGTGTGGGAACCTTCATTTAGAAGGTTTTGGTTCAGAAAACTCTGGCTCTGAGAGTTTAGGAGGTTTTGGGCTTCAGAGTTTAGGAGGAATTTCCCCTCAGAGTTTACTAATCTAAATGCCCCTCAGCATTTAGCAGACTTTGGTTCCTCAGTGGGAAGAAATATTTGGCGTTCAGAGTTTGGGAAGCAGCAGCCATGCTTAACTCTAGAGGCTAAAAAGCTGAGGTGGAAGCCGGTATGTAAACGGAGCGAAAGCAGGCTGACAACTAGCAGAAATCTGCAACAAACTTGAGCGGTGTGTTGAACCTGGAATGCTTAGAACTGCAAGCGACTGAGTCATAAGTGGGCATGCAGGTCAAGCAGCTGAAGCTCAGACATTCAAAACATCAGTCAGTCACATAACCGCTCTGCTTTTTCTACAGTGTTTAGAATTTAATGCATAGTTAGTATTGCATTGATTGTTATTGCTTGTTGTTATGATTTACAGATTAATTTCTGGAGATATTATCTTCACATGCAGATATGGCTAAGGCTCCCACACCACACATGAAAATGATTAAAAGTGTTTTTGTGACTGAAACATGACTGAAATTATGTATCATGACTGACTGTGACCTGTAAGGAATTTTATTAGGCTGTGTGAGCAAGTGTGATTTGTCAGAACTCAAAGTATTAAGCAGGAAATATTTAAAGTGCAACGTACACAGCCGCAGTGAGCATTCCTGTGGGTTGTTGGTGCCCTCATTTGACATGTAAGTTATTTTTAACCAGGCATGCTTGATTATAATGCAGCGGACATACTGCTCAACGCAATCCGTTAATTTGCGACCTTCCCGCGATTAACTACCCTAATCACAGAGACCAGAGTCACGATTTTGGATTACTATGTGATGGATTGTGCAGCCTTACCACGGATTACATTATAATTATGAGGGATGTGAGTTCGTATCAGACCTTTCTCCGTTTTTCCTCCCGTCTAGACGCCTCGTGTTGTTCTACTTTCTTGTTTCAGTGTCTGTCGTGTAATGCCTTTGGTGTCAGTGTACGAGCGGTCCTCGAGGAGAGCCTAATGTAGATGCTATTGCGTTTATAGTGAAGGAACATAGACTCACCAGTGACAGTGTGACTCTTGTTTTTGGGGTATTTGCTTAATCTTAAAGCAGTGTTTTGGGGAAAAATCAATATTTTGCAGTTATAAAGTCATGTTGCTTCCCAAATGATGTTGTAGACCAAAACCTTTGCAAGGGTACGCACTGCATTCTTAAAAACACACTGGATGTCTAATTTGTGCTGTGCTGGAAAAAAAAACCTACATGGACAATCCTGACTTGGCAAAAATGAAATGTTTCGCATCGGAGCACTCTGACTGGCTTAACAATTTAAAGATTTAACAATGTAGGACTTTTGGATAATCAGCTAAACTCCCATTTAAGCTGATCCTGAAATAGATTTTTTATTTTTTTGAGTGGAGCTTTATCACTGACAGCGTAGTTCAGAGCACAAGCTCTCTGTGCCGGGTTAGTCTAGGAGGTGGTTTGGGATGCAGGGGGGTGCATTGTGTGTGACGGCGGTGCAGTGCAGGGGTTTGTGCTGCAGCAGACTCGTCTCCCAGCTAAGACTTTAGAGGACTGGCCGAGGACACTTTCCCCTGAGTGTACTTGGTCTGCTGCCATACCTGCCATACTCCAGGACGTAATGAAGACACAGCATTCCATCTGCAGTGCTGCCACACAGGGCTGTGTATACTGGACTGTTTAAGCACGCAGTGCTAACATGACCAGTAATGAATGAAGCGAAAACGATGACAGTTAGCATGGGGTTGTGAATAGTGGGAAAATAGTTTAGAGCAGTAACACCGTTAACGCTGCACTGTTTAGAGTGGTCTTCCTCTGTCAGCTAACTAGATTCAACTAAGCCTCCAGAATGAGCTAATTATGAGCTTGTATTAGAATAGGAGAACACTGTGCTGAGGACTAACCAGCAGGGGAGACCGTAGCTTATAAGCTTTTTTGGCGTTTGCTGCATGAAATGTTCCAATCAGTCCCCACCTGAGTGGTGGTGCAAAAGTGTTTAAGCTTTATCAAGAGATATAGTGAGTTTAATCCCTTATGAAACCATAGACATCTGTGGCTGGGAGTTCAAGAGAGCATGAATGATGTTCTTCTCTTTGGGTGGTTAGGATGGTGTTTCCACTTCTCCCATCACTCCGTTACCTGTTCTGTAACAGTTAGAGCAAGATTTTAGTGAAGATTTTAACTTCAACACAAAGAATAACAGCCTTTAGGCGATGAGGCCGACTGTCCTTGGTCACTCATTTAACTCCAGATGACACCTGAATGACTGTAAGTCTACTTGAATTACATTCAAATAAATTATTACTTTTATTTTGTTGATTCACTTGCATTTGAATCTGACCTTGGAGCACTATGTGGATATGAGCTTCACTCAGCTAAATATATGAGCTTCAACCAGTTAAACTGAATATAAGAAAGCATTGCAAATAAAAAAAAACATTTCAGTTCTTACCTTTTTTCATTGCTGCTATTCATCTAAGCAACAATCTGGTCAGATTGATACGTTTCCTTATCTGCTGTAACAGTAAAGCAGGTCTTTCTCTGTTCGTCTTTGTAATATCCATCATTAAAACGATGTCTACATGTGTCTTACACATTCTGAACTGAATATTTTGTTTAGTATTTTGTTGAATGTACATAAAGCGAGGTTAATTATGAAATGTGCATATGATTTTTTTAAGAATGACATTGAGAATGAGTAATCGATTACTTTTTACCTTTCTATTCCATACAAAGAAGTATGTAATGCCCAGGAGTTAATTCTAATGTCAATCGAGTTGTCAGTTCGCACCAAGTGTAGGAACATTACTGATATCGTTATGTGACGTCCAGTCTCTTGTGAAATCCGGGTCTCAAAATTTAAAATCAATTAACTGATTTTGCTCAAGCGTTTTAAATGATTTGGTATCATTAGTGTTTTCTTTGCCAGTTACAATAATGTGTTTTATGGTAACACAAGTCACTTATGTCAATGTTGTGTAAATAGACTTTGGGAGTCCAACCAGACCTCATCCATTTCATCCCTTTCTTGGGATTTCAGTAGGGATGTAACGATGCATTGCGAGACAGTTGATAATCGATGTAAATATGCCACGACAGAAATCGATTGATATGTAATATGAATCGATAGCCTTTTGGAACAGCAAATGTTACTGGTGCGCTCTGCCTCACTTGTTTGATGGCAGTACATCACATTAGTTAAATGTTTGGTGTCCCATCAGTCTCAAAACTATAATATAAATAATATAAACCTGCATGTTTTCAAAATATAAACCTGTGCAACTGTGAAACTTGTGAGCACTGAAAGAAGAACTGCATGCACAGGTTTTCAGAAACAAGAGCTCAAACTGTCTTTTTTTTGCATTTTTTTTCTTTTTTTCTCTCTCGGTTTGATATTGTTCCTTACGTGCAAAGTGCACTACCATAGGCTTCTCTCCGCACTCGAGTTTTCAGAGGGGGCAGATTTGAAAGGTTGGGGGCAGGACATGGGCCGAACGCTATTAGTTGATGGCACCTGGTTTCGTGACTGACTGCACACTATAAACAGCCTCTCAAACTCTGCAAAGATGGCTGTGCCTACTGAAAGCATGAATTTAGCACAAGCTATACAAACAATTGCTTGCATACATCTAAAGTAGTGTTGCACCGATACCATATTACACACAGTATCGGTATCGGCAATAGAGAGCGCCGATACCATGAAGCTTATTGACTAAATGGCTGCACGTGTTTCTGCATTGTGGTACATACTCAACCAGTAAATATTCTTTCAAGGTTATTATATTTTATTCAGGATAAGACATAAAAAATACAACATATAAAAAGTGGAACACTATACATGTCAGGATTTATAGCCATATATTGAGCATTTAAGTCAAAGTTGGTATTGGTATCGGTATTCGGTACTCGGTATCGGCAGATACCTAAAAAGCTGGTATCGGTCAGGATGAGTGGTATCAGTGCATCCCTAATCTAAAGTTGTGGGAGTATTTCACAAAAAAACACAACAGTGTGGTGCTCTGTCAGCTCTGCACGGTGGAGATGATCACAACAGTACAACTGCTATACACGAGCATTTAAAGCGCAAAAATCCCGCAGCGCTTTATTAACACAGCAGCAAGACAGTTCCTGTTTACTAGTTTTTCTTATCTTAGTATATTATTTTAAAATTATTAACACATGTAACATGTTTCTTTTAGCAGTAGTCACTTGAAAAGTTGCATTGCTAACCGTTTTTTAATTGTCCAGTCTAGATAACTAAGGCTTTTCTCAATACCACGGGAGCTTTAAAGCACACATAACGGGTTCTCAAATGGCTCTCTGCAACAAACTAGTCCACAAACTTCCCGATTTCTTGTCTGTGAGGCGTGTAAGCTAGCGTAGACTTTTAGTCTTTGTAATCATTTATAGATCACGTGCATTTGAGGTACGCTTTAATACATTAACTCTAGGACAGTCATGTGTTTTCCTCGTGCCACCTTTGAGCCAAAAGAATTCATTCTTGTTAACAAAACATTTGCAGGTATTTCTTGTGACTTAACATAAAAAAATAAAAAAACATAAGGTACGGTGTCACCTAACGTTATAGCAGGCAGTGTAATTATGAAAATATCTGAAATTGACTCAGTCGGTGGTTTCGAAATTCACAGTTGCGTGCAGTCGTCCTGCGGCCATGCAGAGCTCATTTTCTGCCTTTTGCTCGCACAAGAGAAGTTTTATTTTTAGTTGAGCTTACTTAGCGCTACTGCACGGTCAAGCCGAACAAGTCTCTCTCCATCACATCTTGGAAGAATGACGCAATAGACCATGGTGCTTCCTGAGTTGCCTAGCAGCGGTCACCTGGTTCTTGCGGGACGGCCCTTCCTTCGTTCCGTGATCGCCTGGCCCACTTATTCCCAAGAGCCACTCCGTCTCACCTTGCCGGCCTCCTGCCATGCAGAGTGAGGTCAGAGAGCAGCAGTGCTCCGAAGTGTCGCTCTATTTTAATCCCAGCTCGCGCGTCATTAGGATAATGCACCCTCAGGCCCTCCAGCCAGCACTCGGTGGCGTGTAAACGTTTTAAATAACCGCCTACAAGACATCCCATTATTTCTGGGACCGGCTTTCCAATTCTTAGCCACTGAACGCTGCCTGGGTGATGCTCAGGGCTGCCATGGTTATGTGGAGCACTAAAGAACAGGGTGCAGGGATTTGGTGGGGTTTCTACGGTAACATCATCATATTAACATTAACATTGGGGCTACACAATAGTTTTAATATTAATAGGCGCGTTATAATCTGGACACCAACACTTGAATCAATGGTTGCACACCTACATCAATAAATGTACTGCATCTAAGGTAAACATCCACAAACAACAAGAAAGACTGTCCTTGTTCTCCAAGAGAAAGTGTGATGCACTGGGAAATCACAAAAATTCTAGAGAAGTATCTGTAAAGCGGTGCTGGTTTTGGAGAGCTACTGAGGTTCAGTGACCTGTGTGATGGATCATGGCACTTGTATTCATGTTAATTAGGGCTAGTAATACATTTAAATACAGCATTAGAACTTTCATCATTATATTCCAGTTATTTCCTTATTTTTTGGTTTTGGTTATATAATCATAACCATATGCTTACGTATGAATGTTTTAGGTGCTTTAAGCAATTTGTTTTGCATTGTGTTGCATTAGTACAGGATTTGGCTTCAAACGTCACTAGAATTCAGAACCAAAGTTAGATGTTTTATAATTGGACATATGATCGGTCATGTCCATTTTCTGCTTGGCCTTTTTTAGTTCAGCCTGATCCTTTATCTGCCAAAAGTTATATCCTCCAACTCTCAAATCACCTGGCTGTGAATTTCTAACCCATATTTTTTTTAGACAATGCTTTAATAGTGTCTGCTAATTCGGCCTAACCGGTCATCACAATCAGGTCCATTACGATCGGATTATGGATCAGATCTTTTGTTATGCATTAATGAATAAACCAATGAGACAGCATGTGAGTGTGATTAGATCAGATGAATCAAGTGTTTGCAGAAGAGCATAACAAGAATATACAGTGGGGTTTATCATCTTAATCATTTCAGTTTAATGATGTATCTGAAATGTAGATTTATTGGAGGTGGTTAGACTATGATGTTGACCTTTATGTACTGTCAACATCGTACATTTGCCTAAATGATCTAGAAATAGTACACATTTTTTATTTTTCACTTTTCTTCTCATAACTTCAACATTTTTACAAATCTGAAATGTTCTGTTGTTTATTTCCAGCTTTAAATTGAAAAATACACCACCAGTCAAAAGTTTTAGTACACTACTGGTCAAAAGTTTTAAAAGAGTTCTAAAACGTTTGGCTGGTAGTGTACTAAAACGTTTGACTGGTAGTGATCTAAAACGTTTGACTGGTAGTGATCTAAAACGTTTGGCTGGTAGTGTACTAAAACGTTTGACTGGTAGTGATCTAAAACATTTGACTGGTAGTGTACTAAAACGTTTGACTGGTAGTGATCTAAAACGTTTGACTGGTAGTGTACTAAAACGTTTGGCTGGTAGTGTTCTAAAACGTTTGGCTGGTAGTGATCTAAAACGTTTGACTGGTAGTGATCTAAAACATTTGACTGGTAGTGATCTAAAACGTTTGACTGGTAGTGATCTTAAACGTTTGGCTGGTAGTGATCTTAAACGTTTGACTGGTAGTGTACTAAAACGTTTGGCTGGTAGTAATCTAAAACATTTGACTGGTAGTAATCTAAAACGTTTGACTGGTAGTGATCTAAAACGTTTGACTGGTAGTGATCTAAAACGTTTGGCTGGTAGTAATCTAAAACATTTGACTGGTAGTAATCTAAAACATTTGACTGGTAGTAATCTAAAACGTTTGACTGGTAGTGTACTAAAACGTTTGGCTGGTAGTAATCTAAAACATTTGACTGGTAGTAATCTAAAACGTTTGACTGGTAGTGATCTAAAACGTTTGTCTGGTAGTGATCTAAAACGTTTGGCTGGTAGTGATCTAAAACGTTTGACTGGTAGTAATCTAAAACGTTTGACTGGTAGTGATCTAAAACGTTTGTCTGGTAGTGATCTAAAACGTTTGTCTGGTAGTGTACTAAAACGTTTGGCTGGTAGTGTACTAAAACGTTTGGCTGGTAGTGTACTAAAACGTTTGGCTGGTAGTGATCTAAAACGTTTGACTGGTAGTGATCTAAAACGTTTGGCTGGTAGTGTACTTAAACGTTTGACTGGTAGCGATCTAAAACGTTTGACTGGTGGTGTACTAAAACGTTTGACTGGTAGTGTACTAAAACGTTTGACTGGTAGTGTACTAAAACGTTTGACTGGTAGTGTACTAAAACGTTTGACTGGTAGTGATCTAAAACGTTTGACTGGTAGTGTACTAAAACGTTTGACTGGTAGTGATCTACAATGTTTGACTGGTAGCGATCTAAAACGTTTGACTGGTAGTGATCTAAAACGTTTGGCTGGTAGTGATCTAAAACGTTTGACTGGTAGTGATCTAAAACGTTTGACTGGTAGTGATCTAAAATGTTTGACTGGTAGTGTACTAAAACGTTTGACTGGTAGTGTACTAAAACGTTTGACTGGTAGTGATCTAAAACGTTTGACTGGTAGTGTACTAAAACGTTTGACTGGTAGTGATCTACAATGTTTGACTGGTAGCGATCTAAAACGTTTGACTGGTAGTGATCTAAAACGTTTGACTGGTAGTGATCTAAAACGTTTGGCTGGTAGTGATCTAAAACGTTTGACTGGTAGTGATCTAAAACGTTTGACTGGTAGTGTACTAAAATGTTTGACTGGTAGTGTACTAAAACGTTTGACTGGTAGTGTACTAAAACGTTTGACTGGTAGTGATCTAAAACGTTTGACTGGTAGTGATCTAAAACGTTTGTCTGGTAGTGATCTAAAACGTTTGGCTGGTAGTGTATCTAAAACGTTTGACTGGTAGTGATCTAAAACGTTTGACTGGTAGTGATCTAAAACGTTTGACTGGTAGTGTACTAAAACGTTTGACTGGTAGTGATCTAAAACGTTTGACTGGTAGTGTATCTAAAACGTTTGACTGGTAGTGTACTAAAACGTTTGACTGGTAGTGATCTAAAATGTTTGACTGGTAGTGTATCTAAAACGTTTGACTGGTAGTGTACTAAAACGTTTGTCTGGTAGTGTATCTAAAACGTTTGACTGGTAGTGTATCTAAAACGTTTGACTGGTAGTGATCTAAAATGTTTGACTGGTAGTGTACTAAAATGTTTGACTGGTAGTGATCTAAAACGTTTGACTGGTAGTGATCTAAAACGTTTGACTGGTAGTGATCTAAAATGTTTGACTGGTAGTGTATCTAAAACGTTTGACTGGTAGTGTACTAAAACGTTTGTCTGGTAGTGTATCTAAAACGTTTGACTGGTAGTGTACTAAAACGTTTGACTGGTAGTGATCTAAAATGTTTGACTGGTAGTGTACTAAAATGTTTGACTGGTAGTGATCTAAAACGTTTGACTGGTAGTGATCTAAAACGTTTGACTGGTAGTGATCTAAAATGTTTGACTGGTAGTGTATCTAAAACGTTTGACTGCTGGTGTATCTAAAACGTTTGTCTGGTAGTGTATCTAAAACGTTTGACTGGTAGTGTACTAAAACGTTTGACTGGTAGTGATCTAAAATGTTTGACTGGTAGTGTACTAAAATGTTTGACTGGTAGTGATCTAAAACGTTTGACTGGTAGTGATCTAAAACGTTTGACTGGTAGTGATCTAAAACGTTTGACTGGTAGTGTACTAAAACGTTTGACTGGTAGTGATCTAAAATGTTTGACTGGTAGTGTACTAAAATGTTTGACTGGTAGTGATCTAAAATGTTTGACTGGTAGTGTATCTAAAACGTTTGACTGGTAGTGATCTAAAACGTTTGACTGGTAGTGATCTAAAACGTTTGACTGGTAGTGTACTAAAACGTTTGACTGGTAGTGATCTACAATGTTTGACTGGTAGTGATCTAAAACGTTTGACTGGTAGTGATCTAAAACGTTTGGCTGGTAGTGATTTAAACGTTTGACTGGTAGTGATCTAAAACGTTTGGCTGGTAGTGATCTAAAACGTTTGGCTGGTAGTGTACTAAAAAGTTTGGCTGGTAGTGTACTAAAACGTTTGACTGGTAGTGATCTACAATGTTTGACTGGTAGTGATCTAAAACGTTTGACTGGTAGTGACCTAAAACGTTTGGCTGGTAGTGATCTAAAACGTTTGACTGGTAGTGTACTAAAACGTTTGACTGGTAGTGTACTAAAACGTTTGACTGGTAGTGTAGTAAAACATTTGACTGGTAGTGTACTAAAACATTTGACTGGTAGTGTACTAAAACATTTGACTGGTAGTGTACTAAAACGTTTGACTGGTAGTGATCTAAAACGTTTGACTGGTAGTGTATCTAAAACGTTTGACTGGTAGTGTACTAAAACATTTGACTGGTAGTGTACTAAAACGTTTGACTGGTAGTGATCTAAAACGTTTGACTGGTAGTGTATCTAAAACATTTGACTGGTAGTGTACTAAAACATTTGACTGGTAGTGTACTAAAACGTTTGACTGGTAGTGATCTAAAACGTTTGACTGGTAGTGTATCTAAAACGTTTGACTGGTAGTGTACTAAAACGTTTGACTGGTAGTGATCTAAAACGTTTGACTGGTAGTGTACTAAAACATTTGACTGGTAGTGTATCTAAAACGTTTGACTGGTAGTGATCTACAATGTTTGACTGGTAGCGATCTAAAACGTTTGACTGGTAGTGATCTAAAACGTTTGGCTGGTAGTGATCTAAAACGTTTGACTGGTAGTGATCTAAAACGTTTGACTGGTAGTGATCTAAAATGTTTGACTGGTAGTGTACTAAAACGTTTGACTGGTAGTGATCTAAAACGTTTGACTGGTAGTGTACTAAAACGTTTGACTGGTAGTGATCTACAATGTTTGACTGGTAGCGATCTAAAACGTTTGACTGGTAGTGATCTAAAACGTTTGGCTGGTAGTGATCTAAAACGTTTGACTGGTAGTGATCTAAACCGTCTGACTGGTAGTGATCTAAAACGTTTGACTGGTAGTGTACTAAAACGTTTGTCTGGTAGTGTATCTAAAACGTTTGACTGGTAGTGTACTAAAACGTTTGACTGGTAGTGATCTAAAACGTTTGACTGGTAGTGTACTAAAATGTTTGACTGGTAGTGATCTAAAACGTTTGACTGGTAGTGTACTAAAATGTTTGACTGGTAGTGATCTAAAACGTTTGACTGGTAGTGTACTAAAACGTTTGACTGGTAGTGATCTAAAATGTTTGACTGGTAGTGTACTAAAATGTTTGACTGGTAGTGATCTAAAATGTTTGACTGGTAGTGTATCTAAAACGTTTGACTGGTAGTGATCTAAAACGTTTGACTGGTAGTGATCTAAAACGTTTTACTGGTAGTGTACTAAAACGTTTGACTGGTAGTGATCTACAATGTTTGACTGGTAGTGATCTAAAACGTTTGACTGGTAGTGATCTAAAACGTTTGGCTGGTAGTGATCTAAAACGTTTGACTGGTAGTGATCTAAAACGTTTGGCTGGTAGTGATCTAAAACGTTTGGCTGGTAGTGTACTAAAACGTTTGGCTGGTAGTGTACTAAAACGTTTGACTGGTAGTGATCTACAATGTTTGTCTGCTAGTGATCTACAATGTTTGACTGGTAGTGATCTAAAACGTTTGACTGGTAGTGATCTAAAACGTTTGACTGGTAGTGACCTAAAACGTTTGGCTGGTAGTGATCTAAAACGTTTGGCTGGTAGTGATCTACAATGTTTGGCTGGTAGTGATCTAAAACGTTTGACTGGTAGTGATCTAAAACGTTTGACTGGTAGTGACCTAAAACATTTGACTGGTAGTGTACTAAAACGTTTGACTGGTAGTGATCTAAAACGTTTGACTGGTAGTGTATCTAAAACATTTGACAGGTAGTGTACTAAAACATTTGACTGGTAGTGTACTAAAACGTTTGACTGGTAGTGATCTAAAACGTTTGACTGGTAGTGTGTCTAAAACGTTTGACTGGTAGTGTACTAAAACGTTTGACTGGTAGTGTACTAAAACGTTTGACTGGTAGTGATCTAAAACGTTTGACTGGTAGTGTATCTAAAACATTTGACTGGTAGTGTACTAAAACATTTGACTGGTAGTGTACTAAAACGTTTGACTGGTAGTGATCTAAAACGTTTGACTGGTAGTGTATCTAAAACGTTTGACTGGTAGTGTACTAAAACGTTTGACTGGTAGTGATCTAAAACGTTTGACTGGTAGTGTACTAAAACATTTGACTGGTAGTGTATCTAAAACGTTTGACTGGTAGTGATCTACAATGTTTGACTGGTAGCGATCTAAAACGTTTGACTGGTAGTGATCTAAAACGTTTGGCTGGTAGTGATCTAAAACGTTTGACTGGTAGTGATCTAAAACGTTTGACTGGTAGTGATCTAAAATGTTTGACTGGTAGTGTACTAAAACGTTTGACTGGTAGTGATCTAAAACGTTTGACTGGTAGTGTACTAAAACGTTTGACTGGTAGTGATCTACAATGTTTGACTGGTAGCGATCTAAAACGTTTGACTGGTAGTGATCTAAAACGTTTGGCTGGTAGTGATCTAAAACGTTTGACTGGTAGTGATCTAAAACGTCTGACTGGTAGTGATCTAAAACGTTTGACTGGTAGTGATCTAAAACGTTTGTCTGGTAGTGATCTAAAACGTTTGGCTGGTAGTGTATCTAAAACGTTTGACTGGTAGTGATCTAAAACGTTTGACTGGTAGTGATCTAAAACGTTTGACTGGTAGTGTACTAAAACGTTTGACTGGTAGTGATCTAAAACGTTTGACTGGTAGTGTATCTAAAACGTTTGACTGGTAGTGTACTAAAACGTTTGACTGGTAGTGATCTAAAATGTTTGACTGGTAGTGTATCTAAAACGTTTGACTGGTAGTGTACTAAAACGTTTGTCTGGTAGTGTATCTAAAACGTTTGACTGGTAGTGTACTAAAACGTTTGACTGGTAGTGATCTAAAACGTTTGACTGGTAGTGTACTAAAATGTTTGACTGGTAGTGATCTAAAACGTTTGACTGGTAGTGATCTAAAACGTTTGACTGGTAGTGATCTAAAATGTTTGACTGGTAGTGTATCTAAAACGTTTGACTGGTAGTGTATCTAAAACGTTTGTCTGGTAGTGTATCTAAAACGTTTGACTGGTAGTGTACTAAAACGTTTGACTGGTAGTGATCTAAAACGTTTGACTGGTAGTGTACTAAAATGTTTGACTGGTAGTGATCTAAAACGTTTGACTGGTAGTGTACTAAAATGTTTGACTGGTAGTGATCTAAAACGTTTGACTGGTAGTGTACTAAAACGTTTGACTGGTAGTGATCTAAAATGTTTGACTGGTAGTGTACTAAAATGTTTGACTGGTAGTGATCTAAAATGTTTGACTGGTAGTGTATCTAAAACGTTTGACTGGTAGTGATCTAAAACGTTTGACTGGTAGTGATCTAAAACGTTTTACTGGTAGTGTACTAAAACGTTTGACTGGTAGTGATCTACAATGTTTGACTGGTAGTGATCTAAAACGTTTGACTGGTAGTGATCTAAAACGTTTGGCTGGTAGTGATCTAAAACGTTTGACTGGTAGTGATCTAAAACGTTTGGCTGGTAGTGATCTAAAACGTTTGGCTGGTAGTGTACTAAAACGTTTGGCTGGTAGTGTACTAAAACGTTTGACTGGTAGTGATCTACAATGTTTGGCTGCTAGTGATCTACAATGTTTGACTGGTAGTGATCTAAAACGTTTGACTGGTAGTGATCTAAAACGTTTGACTGGTAGTGACCTAAAACGTTTGGCTGGTAGTGATCTAAAACGTTTGGCTGGTAGTGATCTACAATGTTTGGCTGGTAGTGATCTAAAACGTTTGACTGGTAGTGATCTAAAACGTTTGACTGGTAGTGACCTAAAACGTTTGACTGGTAGTGACCTAAAACGTTTGGCTGGTAGTGATCTACAATGTTTGACTGGTAGTGATCTAAAACGTTTGACTGGTAGTGACCTAAAACGTTTGACTGGTAGTGACCTAAAACGTTTGACTGGTAGTGACCTAAAACGTTTGACTTGTAGTGACCTAAAACGTTTGGCTGGTAGTGATCTAAAACGTTTGACTGGTAGTGTACTAAAACGTTTGACTGGTAGTGATCTAAAACGTTTGACTGGTAGTGTATCTAAAACGTTTGACTGGTAGTGTACTAAAACATTTGACTGGTAGTGTACTAAAACGTTTGACTGGTAGTGATCTAAAACGTTTGACTGGTAGTGTACTAAAACGTTTGACTGGTAGTGTACTAAAACATTTGACTGGTAGTGTACTAAAACGTTTGACTGGTAGTGATCTAAAACGTTTGACTGGTAGTGATCTAAAACGTTTGACTGGTAGTGATCTAAAACGTTTGACTGGTAGTGTACTAAAACATTTGACTGGTAGTGTACTAAAACGTTTGACTGGTAGTGTACTAAAACATTTGACTGGTAGTGTACTAAAACGTTTGACTGGTAGTGATCTAAAACGTTTGACTGGTAGTGTACTAAAACATTTGACTGGTAGTGTACTAAAACGTTTGACTGGTAGTGATCTAAAACGTTTGACTGGTAGTGATCTAAAACGTTTGACTGGTAGTGTTCTAAAACGTTTGACTGGTAGTGACCCCTTTAAGTCTGTGTTAAGTAACCACATTGTCTTGTTATGAGATCACTTCTGTCCCTTCATGAGAGCCTTCATGACTCTGCTTTTCCTGATGTGCTTTAATTGTGCTCTTGTTTCCTCCCTGCAATGGTTGGATATCATCATGTGACAAAATTGTACCAGTGTGATCGAACTCAAAGCAAAAGAAATTGAAACACAGTCGTATTAATATCTGAGGGTCTTATCACCAAATGGCTGAAGACAGGAATTTCATATCTTGAAATATGTGAGATATGTGAAATATGTATTCTTATGATGATGAAGAAGCAACTTGTGAATTCCTGATGGAGTCAGCAGTTCTGTAATATCTTCAGCCATTTTTTACACTTCTTTTGCAGATGAAGAAGAAGGGCTGCTGCTGTGTTGGTATTTTGGTACTGTCATATATAACACGCCAATTGTTCCTTATTCAAGCCATCTGGGTCTGACTCGGCTGAGTCATACAGTCCACCAGCTGACCGCAGAAGAAACTGCAGTCTTTCCTGCTACATCATAGCTTATCACTGAATATCAAACAGGACGTGAGCAAACACTGATTGGTGGCTAACAGATCTAACAGATCACTTACAAATCAGTGTTGTAGACCTCTGACCTCACAACCGTTTGGTTCATTAAACTTTAGGAAACAATCCAATGCATTGCAACATTTTAATTGTATAATTGTTCTTTTTTTGGGACCACTACCACCCCCCATTAATGGAGGTCTGATAGGACTTTATTATTTATTTACTTATTTACAACTTGTAACATTCTTAGGACATTTAACATTTAGTTGAGGGGGAAAGGGGGAGAGGAATAGGGGGTGGACAAATGCAAAAAGGAAATAAATAAATAAATAAAAAACATTTACAATGTATTTGAAAATGTAAATTGGAAATGAAAATTAAAATACAAAAAACAAACAACAACAAGAAAAAAACATACAATTTCAGTGCAATTTCTATACAAGTATTAGTACAGTTACCTTTTCACAGTTCTTTTTTATAGTTTGTGTTTGTGTGTGTGTGTGTGCGCATGCGTGTGTCAGATATTATTTCTGGGTGGTAATGTTGGTAATGTTATAGTGGATAAGATATATTTGTTTGGGCGATTATTATTGTATATAAATTCAAAATTTTTAATTTCTGATTGTGAATAAAAATGTACTGAATGCACAAATCAATTACTTGAGGAATTGTCTGCACAGTAGTGGAAAAGACGTTAAAACAGTACCACAAAGCCATTTGGTGAATATTTACATTTAAAAAAAATGTCCACAAAGGAGATTCTACATTAGAAAAACATTATTTCTGGCAAATTAATGAAGGCTGTTATATATCTCTGCCAATTTGTTGGTCCACCAGTATTTTTATATGGCCTGTGTCTGGGAAAACTGATTTTTTCCTTGCTCGGTTGAAAGAAAAGGGCTTGAGGTGGAATGTAAACATGTTCACTTTCCACTCTCTGCAGTCAATTTGTGGCAGCTAGTTTACAATAACAGCTCAAATTGAATTGAGTTCTTTTTGTGATGTCACAAAAACTAACACAGATTCATATATCAGGGCAGCCAATCAGAACGAAGCTCAGTGACGTATATCACTTGTAAGGGCTCACTTATGCTTGTTTTACACATGAAAACGAGCGTGTTTGTGTGAAGTGTCACTGCCCACATACTTCCGTGTGTCCTTTACGTTGGCATGGATGTTAAGCTACGGGGGAGGAGGTCGTAATAATGTACCTACTACAAAAGAGACGACAGAGGCAGCCTTGTGGACAGCAGTGGTTTGTGAGGCCGTTAAATACTTTGTGATGTGGACACAGAATTGTTTTCTTATATTACTTATATTTACTTTTCATTGTATCTTGCTGGAGCTATTGGCTACACTGCCCACGCTGCTTCGCTCTGTCCGTGTCTGTAGGCTTTCAGACAGCATGCATGAATGCGGACAAAATGAACTCACAGTATGGGCAGAAACCTGTAGTGAACTTCAAATTGTAAGGAAAAGTAGTACGTGTGAGCTAGGGCTTGGCGATGAAACAATAATTATCGTGAAATAACATTTCCTCGATATAACTATAAGACGTAGTCGAGAGAAAGTCGATATAATTAAGTTCCATCCACGTTTTGAGACACAACACAAATAGCCAATGAAAATGAGAATAGCGCCGCCCCCAAACCAATAAAGTGGCTGAGCTAGAGTTCCAGCCATTTCATGTTTGGTTGAAGCACACAGCGCAGAGTGTAGGCGTAGCGGCAGCTTAACCCACGTACTAGTAATTTGGTCACACGTTCACAGAACAAAATGACGACAGACAACGTTAACGTGAGCGGCACCATTCCTCAACGGACCCAGTCCAAAGCTCTGGAGGTGGCCCTGAAGCACGAGGAAAACGCATGGCCACTCTAGACTTAGGAGCTGTTTGAGAACCAGCTACACAGGACGATTAAGAAAGTTAGCAATGCAACTTTTCAAGTGACTACTATTGAAAGAAACATGCTACATGTGTTAATAATCTTAAAATAATCTGCTAAGATAAGAACAACAAGTAGACTGGTGCTGTCTTGCTGCTGTGTTGACAAAACGCTATGGGATGTTTGCACTTCAAGTGCTCGTGTATAGCAGTTGTACTGTTGTGATCATCTCCACTGTGCAGAGCTGACAGAGAGTTTCTGTGTGAAACACTCCCACAACTTTAGATGCACATGAGCGATTGTTTGTAGCTGCAGCTTGTGCTTCGGTTAATACCATTCTTTCAGTAGACGCGGTCATCTTTTATTTATTTGGAGTTGACCTAAGATATATATATATATACAATGTGAATAATTGTTTTTGAAATACAGTTGTTAAATGTGCCATAGTACATGTGTCTATCTTCTGATAGAAAATAAATACAATTTAACGAAATTTTGATGTCTTCATTTCTTACTTGAAGTAAAAAGGCAATAGTGATTAAATTTATATCATAATATATATCGATATCGACTGAAATGAAAAAAATATTGTGATATTTTCCCATATTGCCCAGCCCTAGTGTGAGCCCTCTAACACATTGCAAGGCATACTGAAGTTATGCTGCTGTGTTATCACAATACTAGTATTTTGTTTATATCGTGCAGCCCTAGTGACCTGCATGCGGTCAGCTAGCCAGCGTTGAAACTCACCCCAGATGGCTCGGCCCATTTAAGAGCATTAAGCGCTGATCAGAGATGGGCTCTGGCACCGAGCCAGGGTGGCCCACTGCAGAGAGAGCATGAGAAAGGGTGAGAGATGGAGGCAAAGGAAGAGGAAGAGGGGGAAATATAGAGAGAGACAGTGGGTTCCTTTAGGTCTCCATTAAATCAGTGCTCAGGCCAGCGTAGGGCTTTCCAGGAAATGTGCGAACACGCATACGCTGCTGGGCGCAGCTCCGGTCGTTAAGCTTTCTCTCTTTTTTTTTAGAGGGACATGAAACTTTTCACTTCAGTTCTGAATGTGCTGGACCACGGCTGACCTCAGTGCTTGCTTTCATTAAGTGTGCATTCAGAGTAATTTAGATGTTCTAGGAGGATTCACACAAAGCATATTGGCAAACATCAAAGTGAAGTGCTTCAGTGAAAAAACTCGGCCAGTACACATGGTTCACTATATCGGAAGAGATAAAGTGCTATTAGCTCCAGCACTGGCACATAAACGCAGTGTTCTTACCAGCCATGGCGATACCATTAGCTTTAATTGATACCACAAAGCAGTTCCTGATGTACACATGCTAGAAGATGGAACATAACAGCAGTCAGTGCTGCAGGTTGACAAGCAGCAGTAAAACCGAGCAAGTAAAATTTTCTAGAATTTTGTGAAAAGGCATTAGTACAGAGATACAAGGCTGGGATTTTCCTAAGCTGTTTGTTTCACGGATATATCATAAATAGACCAGTTAACACATCTTACAAACAGTGTACATCGTGTCATCGGGAGTCAGACTTCTTTCAGTAATCCCTCGTCTCCTGCTGTGTAGTCACTTACTGTCTGATATGATGCCAGGCCAGGTTCTTACTGAGGGAGTGAACGTTAGAGAGATGTAAGGAAGGAACTATCAGCCTCTAGTGATAATGAAAGCCTGTAGTGTTGGTTTAGTTTAGAGCATATATGTCTGTTAGTTTACTAGCCAGGCCTGTGTTGCACCTCCTTCAGTTAGCTGCATCATACAGCAGCGCGGTCTCTGCGCCTTTTGCTTCAACAAAGCTGAGAACTGCTGCTGCTGTTAGCATGACTGAAATATTTACTGCATTCCAGCAGAGTCTGACGCTCAGAGCTGTAAGTGCAAAATCTGAAATCCACATGTACATTCAGAACTTTATAGCTCCAGTGTTTTGCTCTGATCCAGTCTTTTTCTGTGTTTATGTATCGCTATCACCGTATCTGCCTCTGAATAGAGATATCACAGAAAAATGCAATAAGCAAAGCAAGTGCTAGTAAGTAACCAGTAGTAGGTAGTAACAGCAAATCTAAAGAACGCAAGATATTCTACTTAGGTGTTAAAGGTGGGATATGGAAAAAAATAATATTGCAATACTTTGAGAAGTGTGTCATGCTGTTATGTGATCTGAGGAGCTGGAACACAGTAGTGACACATTTGACAAATATATTAAAAAAACCCTGCTAATATAGTGATTTATAACATATTACATTCTGAGCTGCACTAAATCCAATTAAACATGACTGAATATTAGAGATGGACCGATCAGTGTTTTTGAGGCCGATTCCGATCGCCGATCATCTTTCAGCACGATTGGCCGATAGCCAATACCGATCGAGGGCGGGGCTATTAGACGCGGCAGGGCTACATATTATTAGCACAAGCAAGTCATGAAACCAGGTGGAAACTGGTTTATTACCATTTTTAACGAGCTCATGTGAAACAGCATAATAGTTTTAACTAAATTAGAAGTTGGTCTATGTGGGCCTAAACCACTCGATACATCTCCGGAAGAGCCACATCTGAAAAGTATTTCTACTAGAACCGGCAGAGCGTAGATCCAGGTGGAATATTAAGCGCAAGAATGCCACAGAACGTCTTCTACAGCCGAGAAGGGCTGCTTATCTAAAACTATAAACTCAATCGCTCTGGTTCTTTTAGCTCTCTGGCTGTTTCTGCTGCTGTACTGTTCGTACTGTTCAGATCTGGTCTGCACGGTTCTCTGGGTTGTTTGTTTTGTACTAGCTGCGCGTGCGAGCTCTGCTGTTTGCTGATACTCACTGTATTCAGCTGTGTTCTCTAAAGTGCCTCATCCGATTAATAGTGTTAAATGTCTTTGTCTTGGTTCCCCTGCGAGAGATGCTGATTTTACTAGTTTTACAGATGTTATAAACGCCCTGGATGAGTCTGAGTCACATACGGTAACAAACTGCCAGACGAACGATGTTTTCTTTCCACACGTGCGGTGAGCGCTTAAACTTTTCTCGCTTGGCCGCTGCTTTAGTCAGTCTGTGGAAAATGAAACGGTATGTATTTCCACCTAGCGGTTCAGATAGGAATTGCAGGGAGCTGGTCGGAGGGGGTTTCACGCAGGGCTCCTCTTCTTGAATGAAACGGTAGCTGTAAATACAGAAATTAGGCTCATTTGTTTAACGCCATCGATCGGCTCTCGAGATCGGCCGATTGCCGATCACATATTTTGATTAAAAATCGGCCGATACCGATACATGGCCGATCGATCCTTCCATCTCTACTAAATACTCATGATAGACTCGGAAGAGAATATCGTCACGATAGCGATGAATATCAACATATTGCCCAGTCTGCAAAAACAGCGATTTATGGTTTGTATTTTTTGATGACAGTCCGATGTTCTTTTCCCGTCACAGTCACAGTGATTTCTCTGCAGTAGTCAGGGGTCATGACGGTCACAATATCAAGCTCTAATCTGAGGCAATAATGTTGGTTTTAACACCCAGTATAAATGCTCTTTTTACTGCGCTGGATGGCGAGTATTTATTGCATTATAGTTTTTATTGCACTGTAGTATTTATTGCATGGTAGTATTTTGGGTTCCATTAACCAATAACAACTATTAGTAATGTGTAATAATGTATAGTCATATCAGTAAATTAATAATAAAGTAATAATTTAAGTGAAACATGTGTCTTGAGCTTTTGTTTTTATAGAGTAATCACTACCGCTGTCTACCACATTCAGAATATCATTGCATCTTAATTTTGTTTATTTTGTCATTTCAACACAACAGCTTCTCTTTGTATCGGACCAATAGAAAGGTCCCAAAATCTCTTGGAACAAAACTCTTCACATTAACGTACACTGAAAGTATAGAATGTTTATGTAAAGTCACTATTTTAGAGATACTTGTTTTTCTTTGGATAGCAATGATATGTACTGTACATTGTAAGCATCCCCACCGAATACAGGTTTTATATATTCTTGGTTTTGTAAGTTTTTTTGATGAATCGGGATAATAAACATGACTTGTCAAATGTAAAATAATGCAGACTCAAGAGATGTTGCGATGGCAGGGAAATGGCAACATAATCGCAGAATACTAGCCGTACTGTGCACACCTACTGTTCACTTTTCTTGTACAGTGACCAGACTGTGTGCTGAGAGCACCTGCATGCACACGTCATCATTAGCCGCTATTGTTTGATGCTGAATGATGACAACAGGTTATATCTGAATGCCCAGTGAAGTATGATGTAGAAAAATAAAAAGACAACTCTGCTACCATTTTAGCAAACAAAAGAATGTATGCTTCAGCCTTGTAATGTGAACATAGCCAAAGAAAAATAGTCCTAAACACAACCTGTTTTTAGGCTCTCTTCAGTCACCTCCTCATTAAAGGACATTTAAATATTTGATATTTAAATATTTGTTTTTAAGTATGTTTAGAATCGAATGTCTCATGTTCTACCTCCACCAACTCCGAAAATGAAAATTTGTCACTGTACTGCCGGATGGTCTGCTCCATCCACCGTCGTGGCTAGTAATGTTAACATAGCCATAGTATCTGATCCATCAAGAGCCAGGAGCAAAACGAAAACATGGGTCAGCTGGGGAGAAGCCCTGAGGGCTGAGTTTTGAACCATAAAACACACTGTTAATCTTAAACATGATATCATTCTTTACTTGCATCATACTTTGTTTGTAGGGAACACAGAGATGCGTAAACATATACATCATACCAAGAAACGTGGGTAATAATGGATATGACATGTAATGGAAATGCTCAATAATACTCATCACTCATCTCGTCGTAATGTTGTGTTTATGAGTGCTGCTGACGTCAGTGTCGTTTTTGTTACATGTTGCTTTCTTTTTTTATGTCAGCTGTGCAGTCACATTATTATAAGTGTTTCATGCACACGCCTGGATTTTTACTTACGGACAGTTTGACTGCAATCACACTTGGTTGTATGTCTATCTCAGACATCTACTGGCAGTTGCTCAGTGGCTAATATTATAGTTGAGCAAATATGCAGGTATATGTGTGAAAAGACTGATCTGCTGTAAAAAATATCTAGACATGCCAGAGATACGTTGTCCGTTGTCTATTTTGTGCTCTGTTTTGATTTGATGATAGCAGAGAGCCAATTCCCCTAACTGCGAGTTGTATGATCAGCATGCGTTGCAGTGTTTTCTGTGGTTGTTCTTTTTCCAGCCATTCCAGTACAATCACTGATAAAATGAATAGCTAGCTAATATACATATCGTCGCTGTCCAATGAAATACAAGTATCTCCAAAACATTACAGGAGAAGACAAAAACATGTTTTACTTTCAATGTGAGTCAATGGAACCAGATTTTTTCCCAAGCTATTTTGGTGCACTTCTATTGGTCCATTAGTCATAGAATTATGACTGTGTTCAAATGAATGGAGCATGTTTTTCATTGGACAGCAACAATATACAGTGCTGTAGGAATGGAGTGAACACACCTCAGCACATAAGACCTGTCACAGTTATTACATAATTGCCATGATTTTAGATGATAGCACTTATTTGAGAAGATTGCAGTTGCTTTATATGGACCAGTCACACTGTCAAATAGTCTTGATCCATTTTCAGAACCAAAATTATGACATGAACCTACAGAGCTCCCAAAGTTGAGGAATGAGTTTCAGTCTTTAAGGCTGCGAAAGAGGTTGTTTATAATCAGTGTTATAAATAACCCAAACTTTCACAAACCACCAGAAACCCATTACATTAGATGAGATGTAAGCCAAAAGATTTGAATCTTTGGAAATTTCAAGTTTGGGCCTTTTGAACATGAAATCATGACTGAAGCTTCCTCTTTCTGTGGACAGTGTGACCAGAAACGTCTCTAGAAGGGGTAAACTCAGAGCTGAGGTAGGCTGTCTCTAGATGTTAATAACTAATAACTGAGTTAGCTTTGCTGACAGCTCTGAGGTGAATGAATTTTTCATGTATAAGACTGATCTCATAGACTGGAGTTTGCGTTTTCCTCTCGTGCTTTAGCCTAGCCTGCTGTTTGTGTTGGTGTATCTTTTCAGTCACCTACTCATGAAACGACGGTTAAATATTTTATGTTTTCAAGCTTGTTTAGAATCAAATGTTTCATGTTCTATCTCCTCCAGCTCTGAAAATGCTAATTTATTGCTTCACTGCTGAACAGTCTGCTCCATCAACCATTGTGGCTAGTTCTGTTTAGCCTGGCTGAATAGGCTGTTTCTGTTTTGAGAGATTGAAGGGATCGAGCTAGTGAGTAGGAGCGTGCAGTCTTTGCACATCATGCCGCTGCGGTGATTCTTGGGAGTCGAGTCCTCCCTCTGTTTGAAACGTGACCAAAGACGTCACTGCTAGTATTTTTTTTCTTGTTTTGTTTTTCCTGCGCTTTTTGACATCTCTGGCATGACGCAGCATCATCTGATCCCAAAAAAATAAATAAATAGCCAAACGTGACTGATTGGCCTTTAAGCTGTCTGCAGAGTTTTTCCCCAGTGTTTATATTTCACAGACATATTATGTTGGCACAAGTAAAAGGTAATGGGCTGTGTTGGTTTAAAATTTTACCGTGAATGCATTTACTGCTTGATTTGATTTACATTTATGTGCAAGTTTAAATGCACATAAAGGTAAATCAAATCAAGCAGTAAATTCATTCATTAAGACGCACCATGGTTTGTTTAACTGTTGCCTATGTGGGCTAATGCTTTTAGAATTAGTGTTTTCATTGATTATATTTGTACCATTAAAATGTAAACTTTGGCTATTCACATAATTCTGTGTAACTGTAGTGTAGAGTCATTTCAACAGTACAACCAAAAGTTGCTACTAAACAAAGCTAGTGAAGGTTGACCAATCAGCATGGTTGATCACTTAAGGAGAACTTTTTTAAGAAGATATATATATATATATAGAACCAGACATATGAAGAGCATATGAAAGCTATAACATGTACCCCAAAATATGCTACTCCAAATAAAACTTATTCTTTCAGATTTATGAAGATGTCACCATATTATATATATCAGCATAATATATAAAAACTCAGAAAACGTGTAGCTTTAGTGGGGGATTTGGACTGCAATTAAAATGGCTATAAGTGTGTTGACCCCTGGCTGTTATCACAGCTGTCCAAGTTTTGCTGTTTTAATCCCAATAAGATTTTATGATAGGTGGATTTAGGCTACCTTTACATTTCAGTGCTGGCAACTTTATCTGGCAGGGTAATTTAGGCTACCTTTACATTTCAGTGCTGGCAACTTTATCTGGCAGGGTAATTTAGGCTACCTTTACATTTCAGTGCTGGCAGCTTTATCTGGCAGGGTAATTTAGGCTACCTTTACATTTCAGTGCTGGCAACTTTATCTGGCAGGGTAATTTAGGCTACCTTTACATTTGAGTGCTGGCAGCTTTTTGTTGCAGGGTAATTTAGGCTACCTTTACATTTCAGTGCTGGCAACTTTATCTTGCAGAGTAATTTAGGCTACCTTCACATTTCAGTGCTGGCAACTTTATCTGGCAGGGTAATTTAGGCTACCTTTACATTTCAGTGCTGGCAACTTTATCTGGCAGGGTAATTTAGGCTACCTTTACATTTCAGTGCTGGCAACTTTATCTGGCAGGGTAATTTAGGCTACCTTTACATTTGAGTGCTGGCAGCTTTTTGTTGCAGGGTAATTTTGGCTACCTTTACATTTCAGTGCTGGCAACTTTATCTGGCAGGGTAATTTAGGCTACCTTCACATTTCAGTGCTGGCAACTTTATCTGGCAGAGTAATTTAGGCTACCTTTACATTTCAGTGCTGGCAACTTTATCTTGCAGAGTAATTTAGGCTACCTTTACATTTCAGTGCTGGCAACTTTATCAGGCAGGGTAATTTAGGCTACCTTCACATTTCAGTGCTGGCAACTTTATCTGGCAGGGTAATTTAGGCTACCTTTACATTTCAGTGCTGGCAACTTTATCTGGCAGGGTAATTTAGGCTACCTTTAGATTTCAGTGCTGGCAACTTTATCTGGCAGGGTAATTTAGGCTACCTTTACATTTCAGTGCTGGCAACTTTATCTGGCAGGGTAATTTAGGCTACCTTTAGATTTCAGTGCTGGCAACTTTATCTGGCAGGGTAATTTAGGCTACCTTTAGATTTCAGTGCTGGCAACTTTATCTGGCAGGGTAATTTAGGCTACCTTTACATTTCAGTGCTGGCAACTTTATCTGGCAGGGTAATTTAGGCTACCTTCACATTTCAGTGCTGGCAACTTTATCTGGCAGGGTAATTTAGGCTACCTTCACATTTCAGTGCTGGCAACTTTATCTGGCAGGGTAATTTAGGCTACCTTTACATTTCAGTGCTGGCAACTTTATCTGGCAGGGTAATTTAGGCTACCTTCACATTTCAGTGCTGGCAACTTTATCTGGCAGGGTAATTTAGGCTACCTTTACATTTCAGTGCTGGCAACTTTATCTGGCAGGGTAATTTAGGCTACCTTTACATTTCAGTGCTGGCAACTTTTTGTTGCAGGGTAATTTTGGCTACCTTTACATTTCAGTGCTGGCAACTTTATCTGGCAGGGTAATTTAGGCTACCTCCACATTTCAGTGCTGGCAACTTTATCTTGCAGGGTAATTTAGGCTACCTTTACATTTCAGTGCTGGCAACTTTATCTGGCAGGGTATTTTAGGCTACCTTTACATTTCAGTGCTGGCAACTTTATCTGGCAGGGTAATTTAGGCTACCTTTACATTTCAGTGCTGGCAACTTTTTGTTGCAGGGTAATTTTGGCTGTCAGAATATTCGGCCTGTTTTGATGCTGTGGATTTTTGATGCGATGATTTAGGTTTTTCATTTAAGGCAGTACAAGTCGTTTCAGGTCACTTTCATTGGTTCAGTTGGCCAATGGTGGGATTGCGTGTTTATGAAGGAACGAGGGAAATCAGTTGGAGAGCATGTTTTCCTGCATGTCCTAGCAGCTCGCCAACACTGTACTGTCCTCATAATATACCTACTTCAACACCGGACTCCTCAAACTCAGATTGTTTCTGCTGATGATAATGCCAGATCAATGCAGTGATGGTGAGGCAGTGGGTTCGATTCTGCATGTGGATGGCATATATAGTACAATAATAAAGAAACAGATATCAATAAATGTTTAGTTTTTTTTTTTGCTTTGACTGTGTTGCAAAGTGTCTCTACGAAGTGGAGCTCTTTTGTCTCAAATGGTGGTAAATGTGAGAGCAACCCAGCGCTTGAGTCCCCGCAGAATTTCCAACCAATAAACAAACACTCACATGTAATTTGGTGCACTTTAGCCATTGCAGTATAAAACCAGTTGCACAACTACGATGTCACAGAAATCCCAAACTCTGGTGTGGAATGAACTGGGATCTAGGAACGAACTGGAAACACCCTAATAGCTGCATATGACAAGAAACAGGAAAAGACAAATTAATTATTAATTGCAACTATTTATATGACAATGAATTATAAGCTAAGCACATGATAGTGAAGGCCCTGCATCTCATTTGAATTACAGGAAAACCACATATCAGGTCAACAAATCGTTTGTGAGATCTATGATATATTTTATATTTATAGCTCTTCTGTTGAGTTTATTGTGTTTTCAGCTTTCTCTCTTCTTTAAGATATCATTTCTCGCAGTGCAAATTTCTGCCCACTCCTGATGTAGTGTGCCACACAGGTCACAGCGCATGTTTTTCAAAGTCATCAAATTCCGAACAGGTCTCTTGGACTCGTAATGCCTGTAATTGGATGCAGAATCCGTGATCATGTGATGTATGCCGTGCACCTGATGGTGAGCAGGGAAGCATTAGAGACTCATAGTGTTTGTGTCCTTAGCAGTGAGTCGCTATTTGTGGCTCGCCGGAAAACTTCAAAGGTGAGGTTAATGGACAGTGGGTCAGCGGCAGGAACTGCGCTGCAACAGGGCAGGAAGTGTTGTGCTGGAGCTGACGTGGGGACCATCCAGGCTTCCTGCGAATGCAGTTGCAGGCTGCAGCCAGCAGGTGAGGCCAGAGGACACGGTGGGAGAGGAAACGGCGGCCGCTCCAGCTCCATAACTCTGCCCTCAAGGTCCCTCCTCACTGAGCCTCATCAAAACAGCTATTACAGCCTCTCCACGCTTAATCTAATTACGCTGTTACCTGTGCGCTGTATGTTGGCGATGTAACATGCAGATAATTTTATGTAAATAAACCCCAGCCCTGCTCTAATGCACTCACTTCCACTCAGGAAAGACTCGTTAATGAGCTGATTAGCTGCATCAGGTGTGCTACAGCAGGGAAAACACAGACATACGCAGGGCAGGGGGCCTCCGGGACCAGGGTTGATCTTTCGCACTGGTTCTGAACTGCTTTTTACCACTAGGCCTGTTTTGGTGTTGATCTTTTTGTGTAGTATTGATGAATGCTATTTGTTTTACACCCAGTATCTTCACAATACCGTTTCCCTGTTAATAATATTTGTTTACATTTAAATTTCTAAGAACCACCAGTGAGTACCACATTGATGACTAGAGAACTGAAGGAGAATTTCACCAAAAAGTTCTACAAAATTAAATTGTTAATACCTTCACAGAGCCGTTCTGAGTGATTTGATGCAAAGTACTCTGTGCTAGTGAGAGTCACAATTGTTCCCAGTGATGGTGCTAGGAACCAGATGTCTGAAGAGTTTAATGCCTCTAAAAGCTACAGCAAATGCTTAATACTCACATACTCATTAAACATGTTTTCTAAAAAACATGAACGTGAACCAGCAAATTTCTTTCTCATGTGCATCTAAAACGGCTAAAGCAAATATTGCTGAGGAGACCTACTAGTCCAACAAAACTGTCCCCATCAGATAAACAGTACCTATAGCACTCACCTTTGAGAAAGAACAGAAAATCAAGCCACTGACATCACTGAACATGTTTAAGATCACTTGGACCATGAAAAGAAACATGAAACCAATTTCTAAGACTGAACTTTGGAGGTAGCCCTGTAGATTTCTTTAAGAAGCTAAAAGAAAGTGTCCTTAAAAAAAGAATGGAAACGCTAATAAAGGTAAAGAGACACACTGAATACTAAAAAGCTGATATATTTTGTTGAAAAATTGATAGTACTTGATTTGAGTTTAATGCAAACGGTTAACACAATATGGTTCTGGGACTAAATGGATGTTAAAATGGACATCACTCAGATTCACAGGTTTATTTAGTTACTTTCAATCAAAGTCAGTGGAACCAGAATTTTTTTTCCAAGCCATTTTGGAGCATTTCTGTTGGTCGATTCGTCATGAAATTTTCACACAATGTAAACAACCATTGGTGTGTTCAAATGATGGAGAAAACCTAAAATCAACAAATGGACATACATGTTTTTCATTGGACAGCAACGATATAAAAGCTGTGAAGGCATGTCTAGGTAGACGGGTCAATGGCTTTGTTTACATGTCAGTGACTAAATTCTACAGAAACATTGAAAAAGTGTCTGAAGTTTGCTTCTGTATTCTGTTTGCTGGAGTTATAGAGGGAATGGTGCTACTCAGTATTACAAGCTTTCAATTCAACCAGTTAGCATCCTTACAAACTGTTGGCAGCCACTCACTTCACTCACACCGTGTAAAGTTTTGAAGTAATCTTGAAGTGAGGCTCACTTATGAGGTGTGCTGACTCTGTGTGGCATACTGTTATCAGTAAAATGGACAAAAGTACATCACACAGCTTAAAGCCAGCGTCAGTCAGAGGTTTGAATGAGTGCTTTCGTCCAGTATGATGCAGAACAGAACGTCATACAGCGTCAGAAACCACATAAGCAATCTCTGGCCAAGCCATCTCTGAAATCTGAAAGGGCTCCCTTTGTCATCACCCCGGGGCCAAGAGCTTTTGGCAGTCTCTTGGGCAGCGTGGGTAATGTAGTACCCACTACTTGTGCAGTCGCTGCTAGGCAGCGTGGGTATTCTAGCGCAGCAGTCCCCCCCCCCCCCCCCGTCTCAACAGACCAGAGGCTGCATGAGTCATCTCATTAACAGCTCTGTGTCTGCTTTTTGGTGAAGGCGATCTGCTACCCTCTCGCTCAGAGAAACAGCATTTCACACCTCAGACACTGGCTTTAACAGCCCAGAGATCCCCCCAGCAAAGCTGATGGTGGAGCGTGCAAAAGTGTGCAAAAAAAAAAAATCACCACTGCTTAAAATGTGGAGCATACTGGAAAAAACTAAAGCATAAATGAAAAAAGTGCCATAAAGTTTTATACAAGCTACATTTCGTCTTTTATTCAACAAATGAACAGTGTGTCTTAAAATGTGCTGGTGTGTCTGCTCTGTGGAGAAACTTACTTTTACCTAAACAATTAACATAATGTGTAGTTTTCACAGGGAGCCCATTGGTGGCGTAGGAGTGTGTGTATATCGTGATAATCCCCCAAGTGGAACACCACAAACACAAAGCCACATCCTCATTAAACATGTTTTTTTTTGAAAACGTGAACCAGCAAATTTCTTTCTCATGTACGTCTAACGCCTACAGTAAATCTTGCTGAGGAGACCTACTAGTCAAAACTGTCCCCATCATATAAACAGTACCTAAAGCTTTCACCTTTGAAAGAGAAGAGAAAATCTAGCCATTAACATCACTGAACATGTTTAAGATCACTTAGACCATGAGAAGAAACATGCAACCAATTTCTAAGACTGAACTTTGGAGGTGTTGAAAAGTGGCCCTGTAGATTTTTTTGAGAAACTAAAAAACAGTGTCCTGAAAAAAATGGAAATTGTAATAAAGGTCCAGAGACACACTGAATGCTAAAAACTGATATATCTAAAAGCTACAACAAATGGTTAACACACTGCTTAAGGATGGTTCTGGGACTATACAATACATATGCAATATTTCAAGCAATATATACAAAATATATTGCTATTTTTCAAATTGTACTTTTAAAACACACCACTATTTATACAGTTTTGCCAATGTTTATATTACCAATGCGTCCTTGTGCTGCTTGTTAATGTTGGAGTGGAACTGAAAATGGATTACAACACTGCCATCTAGTGGTCAGAGGTTTAAACACAACACACAATGATTCACTGTCTGCCAGGAATCTGTGTATCGATACTGTGTTTTTGAGAATTGATACAGTATCACGAAACATAATATCCCGATATTCAATATTTCTATATTTTCTTAAACCCCTAACACTGAATACTAAAAAGCTGATATATTTTGGCTGGGAATGTAAACAATCAAAGGGTGGTTTTTGACTTTACAGTTCTATATTTCTGGAACAAGACTGATAACTTTCCAGAGGCAGGAACAAGCATGCTGTATTGTCCATGTAACTGACTGTAATCTGACCTTTTCTCATGTCATTTTGGTCCTTGAAATTTGTGAAGGTGTTTTTAAACAATAGCAACAAAAAAGATTTGTTCTGACAGCAGTGATGTACAATAGAAATACTGCTTCATTTCAAAATTGTGTGTTTTTATGGAATTCATTGCAGTTTTCAGACTGTAGCCCCTCAGCTGATCTGTGTTTTCCTTCTTTTTGACTGACAGCACTCTTAACTCTGTCCTGTTTGTGCACACTTGCAGTGAGGTTGGTCTGTCTGGTCATCACAGCCTGGCTCTTCTGATGTCTCCAGCCATGGCTGAGAGCGAGGACCCACTGTAGACCCAAAGCCTCCAGCACAGAGCCCCCTCCACCTGGTGGAAACGCACGCTCTCACGCACAGTCGCCGCCTGCAACTGCCTGAGCACATCGCTTGCTGAAAGCCAGAGGGAAGGATCAGTCAGCTGTCTGTCCATGAATTCATCCAATACTCCAGGTAAGGCTTTTCCAACGTTTCTGTAACAACTCCTGAAGAAAAGGATGTGTTTTTAACCACCAATTACAAACAGGGCTGTGAGCTAAGTGTGTACGCTGCCTATCAAACGTTTGGGGGACACCTAGTGTTTCAGAATGTTTTTTTAATAAAGCTCTCACTGGTAACCATACCATATGAACTCCTATATGACATCTCATCTGTGATACATTCAGAGCATGCGTCTAGCCTCAGAACAGATGCCTGTGCTCGTATTAACTGCAGGTGGAACTGGAACTTTCTGTGTGCTACCGTGTTTTCAGTCTCTACGCTGCAGTAGTTTCTGAGGGTGCACACATTCAGAAAGCAATTCACATTGCTGTGGAAACACTTATTGATTTGTTTCAGAAAGTTATCAAGGGAAACTGAAATGTTAAATGTATACTTTTTCCTTTTGTTGGTTTATTAAAAAAGTTGGACCTTTTTTCCTTCCGGTACGGATACCTGATTCTAGACTGTAGATTGGCTCCAGCCCCCCAGAACAGTATATAGATAAGCCTGTAGTAAGCCAGAAGCGGTGCTGAATGTTTCATATCCAGTATAAGTTCTCTTTGTTTGACTCATATGTGTGTTTTCAGCTTGTTTAAAGCAATAGGCCACAAGATGCGGGCTACAGCTGACTGACAGAGACTCACCACAGGTGGGGCAAGGGGACACATTAGCCCAGCTAGAGGACTGATATGCTAAAGACAAAATCAGGGCTAAAGGCTATCATTATGCCGAGTGTCCGGCGGTTCCTTCTGCTCCCTCAATAACAACCTGGACTAACTCGGACTGTAAGTGACTGCCCAGCAGCAGATATATAGCAGTCTATAAGCAGCTTTTCCCATAAAATACTGCTCTCACACTTTTTGCCATGAGCATTTTTACTGTTGTGCGTCATCCAACACTGACAGTGTGTTATTATGCAGTTCTGACAGCTGGCATGCATACATGTGTCAGAAATTGCTTCCTAATGTGGACCGGTATCAGTGTCCCTATTTCTGATACCAGTACTGCGATACAGTAATGCCAGTATTGACACGATACCGATGCTGTATCACGGCCTCACTAATGTGAAGGCACTGAGAAATCCACTCACTAAATGAGAAGATTAACACTCAGCGGTAGGTATTTTCTTGCCTCTGCATTTAAGGTTTGGAGATTAATCAGCTTTATTATGAGAAAACAAATTCACAAATGACAAAACACTTCTGAAGTAATGTTGTGGTTTTGGAATAAGTCTCATGCTTCTATTAGGAACTCTGGGTCTGAGCAGGTTTTTCTATGGGAAAAACATCTGGAGGGATAACGGCTGAACTCCAGCTGCAGGAAAATTGCAGCTCAGGTGAACAAAAAGTCCCAACCCTGTTCATGCGTTTTCCCTCCAACATCACTAAAACTATAAGGCTGTTGAGGAGTCGAAATATAAATATTGTTACACGCCAGCTACCGTTTCTGAGCGTTTAACATCATAAGAATGGTATGGTACTTTTGAATGGTAATTTGACAACATTACCAACATACTCCAAACAAACCAACTAACTTTGGTTAGTGTGTTAGTTAAGTTGCTTTGGCAGTGTTGGAGTAATAGTAATGTGAAGTTTACTAGTACTGGTATTAATATTGCTTTAATTTCACATCATTTCAGCTAATGCCTAGTTCACAGTGATTTTTCAGTCACTGGGTGTTTTTGGTAGATTGGCGACAAAAACCTCTGCTTGGACGCAAATCGACGCTCCCTCAGCGCTCGCTCAGTCGTGTAGTATGAGTGGTCGCTGACTAATTGCAGTGCCTGGCAAACATCTAGCGTGTTTAATATCTAGAAGTCAATAGCAGTGTCTAACTACAGCCAATGGGATCGTGTAGAGAGAGAACTGCATCACCGTTCACTCTATCTCTCTACGTTTTCATTGATAAAATGAAGTTCTCACGAGAGTTTAGTTTGTGTGTGTTTGTGTGTTTTTGTGTGTTTTTGGACAGCAGTCAGACGAGTGGGCGATACCCCAGTGTGAAAGTCGTGTAATTCGTGACCATGTGTCCCCAATCAGTCATGTGTGAAAGCCACAACAACTGAAAGACTTGTGATTACAGCACAGCCAGTCCTGTATTGTGAACCAGGTATAACATTCAAAGTGTTAGTTGTTTGTAGCATTATTTGTTTTTCTATTTCTAAAAGAAGATAATATAGGACAAGTATTTATATAGGGTTTTTCTCCTAGTGAAACCCCGCGCAGATCTGGAGTCCCTAGTATAGACATAATGCCAACTATACAGTGAGACGTGACTTCGGACGCCTACATTCATGACAATACGTCTTTGGGAATAATACCAAAGCCCACCCATCAGCACTAAAACCTTTCAGGTGTTTAGACCACCTGGGCCAAAGTTTTCAGTATGTGCTTTTAACGGTATTTAATATATCAGT
This sequence comes from Megaleporinus macrocephalus, assembly GCA_021613375.1. Classification (NCBI taxonomy): domain Eukaryota; kingdom Metazoa; phylum Chordata; class Actinopteri; order Characiformes; family Anostomidae; genus Megaleporinus; species Megaleporinus macrocephalus. Next base: position 36,628,529 of record CM038703.1, read on the forward strand.
ATTTTAGTAAAACCTGCTCTTTATACCATGTAAAACACCTTGATGAAGTTTAAGCTTTGTGTCAGAGCTAAATATAAATATTAAAAAATATTATTATTATTTCTGAATGAAGACAACCTTTGATGGGTGTTGTACCAGCCCATTAGCATATTCTGTGTTGATCCAGGATAAGCGCCCCTCTAGTTTGGATCCCAGTGACTGTGAGCTCCATAAGTGTTTTGGATATGGTGTAGATTCTCAGAACGGTGAAGCAGAGCGATTCCACTAAGAACTGCAAATGAATGACTGCATGATGGCAGCAAATCCCTCCCTCTCACTGTGTGCCTAATTGCTTTGTTGGAAAAGCTCATGTCTGGGACACCCAAAATGGTTAACAGCTCAGGTGATACTAATGGCTCGAAACTGAGGCCAAGCTGTTTCTCCGCACAACATCATAATAAGTCAGAAATAAAAGGCTAAAACTGTTCCTAGGTCAGCACCACTACTCACAAGTCTGGAATGAATCAGGAACTCATTCACCCTGCTAGCGAGCACAGTCAGCTGCTTCTTTTCCCAGTAGGAAACCAGAGGATATTTACATATTTCTGATGCCGTTTTTGTTCCATGGTCTCCAAAGGGTTTTCCACTGGACTGACCTTGTGCATGCTCGGCTGGAAACGACGAGGATTAGCTGATTTGCTATGGACGGTAACTAGAGAGGAAGTGTGCGGTTGTGCTGGTCTTTTTAGTTCAGTTTAAAGTCATTTTCAGCTAAATTCACCAAAGGTAATTTGCCAAGTTGCGTTCAATGTCTGAAGTTTAAACATCAAAACAGAGACAAAATGTAGCTTACAAGATGCTTCTGGTATTATGTTTAGCTTTGTGGCACACTTCTGTTTATTTTTTATAGATAGCAGCTTGTTAGGCAGTGTCAGAGACCATGCAAGCAGCATTTTGAAATAGTGCCCGCGGTGAAGAAGTGTATCTGTTAACTAATAAAAATAAAAACATCGATTTAAAAAAGAACGAAAACTATACCAATACTGTAATGTCATATCTAAACAAGCTTACAGAGAAATAACAGGAAATTTCACATTTCTGTTAAGCATTACAAGCTTTTTTTCCCCAAGTATACTGTTTTCTCCTCCTTTCTAACATCTGAATAGCTGATGGTGGACTCCAGCTTCATATAGTCGCTGTCCAAACAAAAGATAAAAGTTTGTGGATTTTTTTTTTATACCCCATTTGAATAGAGTAGCTGTCGTTTATATTGTGTAACATATGATTATATAGTTTTATGATTAATGGACCAAAAGAAATGCTCCAAAATCACTTGGAAATAATTCTGGTTCTATTTATTTACATTAAAAGTGAAGATGGTTTTTGGTCTCTCCTGTGAAGTTGCGATTTTGGCGATTTTTCTTGTTTTTTTATTAGATGATATGAAGCTGGAGTCCACCATCATCCATCCAGATGTTATAAAGGAGGAGGCAACAGTTTACTTAAGATTAAAAACAAGCTTGTAATACTCAACACAAATTTGAAGGCAACTGGAGTGAGGTTGGCTTATTGCTGTGGTGAAAGTTAGAGTCGGTTTGAAAGACAGCGTGATGCCAGTGGTCGCTGGAACTGGTTGGTTTTAAGATTGAGAAGATGGAGCAGAGAAGCATTAGCGCTGTGGAGAAATCTTTAGGGCTCTTGCTTGTGTTTTGAATGGCTGTTATTTCTGCATGGCTGAACGGGTTTTGAGGGTGACGTGGTTGGAAAAAGAAAGGGTATTTTAATTAATTAATAATTTTTTTTTATTTATTTCTTGATGCTAAAGGTGACGTACCCAAATCTGTTTTCACACTGTGAATAGCTACTGAGACAATTTTCTGTTTTCAGAACTGGTGCGTTTCATCATTTGCTTTTCAAAGACATCTGCTGAGGCTCAAAATAGCGAATGAGGATTTCTCAGAGGAATAGAACGCTGGCAGTAAAGGGTATCTCTCAACAGGTGACGAACCTGATATTGCCTTTCGTTTTTCTTTTCTCGTCTGTCTTTTTTCCTTGCTGTGCATCAGGTGTAGCTGCACCTCAGTCAGGAAAACAATCTTCAGCTCCTTAGTTTCTGAGCTGACTGGTTTTTGTGGAGTTGTTGGCCAGAGATATGGTGATAGGCGCAGGTTTTAGGGTCTGTGGGTTTGCACGGTCACTCTGACTGCTGTTAGAAAAGAGTATGTAGTTCTCAGATATGTTTTGGATATTTGAATTTGATCAGTTTGAACTGATATTTGATGTTGTATGTGTTGTACTTTGGAAGATCAGAACATGTAGTTGACTTTTGGGCCAATATACGTTAAATTATTAGCACATTATTACTGCATTAGTAACCTAAAAAAATATATTGTCTCTGACAAATGTATATTGTCTCTGATAGATTTATATTGTCTCTGATAAATGTATATTGTCTCTGATAGATTTATATTGTCTCTGACAAATGTATATTGTCTCTGATAGATTTATATTGTCTCTGATAGATATTGTCTCTGATAGATTTATATTGTCTCTGATAGATTTATATTGTCTCTGAGAAATGTATATTGTCTCTGATAGATATTGTCTCTGATATATTTATATTGTCTCTGATAGATATTGTCTCTAATAAATGTATATTGTCTCTGATAGATTTATATTGTCTCTGATAGATTTATATTGTCTCTGATAGATATTGTCTCTGATAAATGTATATTGTCTCTGATAGATTTATATTGTCTCTGATAGATTTATATTGTCTCTGATAGATATTGTCTCTGATAAATGTATATTGTCTCTGATAGATTTATATTGTCTCTGATAGATATTGTCTCTGATAAATGTATATTGTCTCTGATAGATTTATATTGTCTCTGATAGATTTATATTGTCTCTGATAGATATTGTCTCTGATAAATGTATATTGTCTCTGATAGATTTATATTGTCTCTGATAGATTTATATTGTCTCTGATAGATATTGTCTCTGATAAATGTATATTGTCTCTGATAGATTTATATTGTCTCTGATAGATTTATATTGTCTCTGATAGATATTGTCTCTGATAAATGTATATTGTCTCTCATAGATATTGTCTCTGATAGATATTGTCTCTGATAGATTTATATTGTCTCTGATAGATATTGTCTCTGATAGATTTATATTGTCTCTGATAGATATTATCTCTGATAAATGTATATTGTCTCTCATAGATATTGTCTCTGATAGATATTGTCTCTGATAGATTTATATTGTCTCTGATAGATATTGTCTCTGATAGATTTATATTGTCTCTGATAAATGTATATTGTCTCTGATAGATATTGTCTCTGATAAATGTATATTGTCTCTGATAGATATTGTCTCTGATATATTTATATTGTCTCTGATAGATATTGTCTCTAATAAATGTATATTGTCTCTGATAGATTTATATTGTCTCTGATAGATTTATATTGTCTCTGATAAATGTATATTATCTCTGATAGATTTATATTGTCTCTGATAAATGTATATTGTCTCTGATAGATTTATATTGTCTCTGACAAATGTATATTGTCTCTGATAGATATTGTCTCTGATAGATTTATATTGTCTCTGATAGATTTATATTGTCTCTGAGAAATGTATATTGTCTCTGATAGATATTGTCTCTGATATATTTATATTGTCTCTGATAGATATTGTCTCTAATAAATGTATATTGTCTCTGATAGATTTATATTGTCTCTGATAGATTTATATTGTCTCTGATAGATATTGTCTCTGATAAATGTATATTGTCTCTGATAGATTTATATTGTCTCTGATAGATTTATATTGTCTCTGATAGATATTGTCTCTGATAAATGTATATTGTCTCTCATAGATATTGTCTCTGATAGATATTGTCTCTGATAGATTTATATTGTCTCTGATAGATATTGTCTCTGATAAATGTATATTGTCTCTGATAGATTTATATTGTCTCTGATTTATATTGTCTCTGATTTATATTGTCTCTGATAGATATTGTCTCTGATAGATTTATATTGTCTCTGATTTATATTGTCTCTGATAGATTTATATAGTCTCTGATAGATATTGTCTCTGATAAATGTATATTGTCTCTGATAAATTTATATGGTCTCTGATAGATATTGTCTCTGATAGATTTATATGGTCTCTGATATATATTGTCTCTGATAAATGTATACTGTCTCTGAGAGATATTGTCTCTGATAAATGTATATTGTCTCTGATAGATATTGTCTCGGATAGATTTATATTGTGTCTGATAGATATTGTCTCGGATAGATTTATATTGTCTCTGATAGATTTTTTTAGGGTTTTTTATTGAATGCAATTGCCAAAAAACGATAAATCAGCTTAATGATGTTGCCTGTAAATGTAAGGAGCAGTAACAGTACAATGTTTGGTTACCATGCATGACATGGACAAATCATTTTGAACTACAGTATTTAGCGGTGACTAAAACATAAATATGTAAATTGAGCTTAGAGCTCTACAGGCGGCAACAGCATTCATTCTTACGAGCTAGTTTACTAGTCAAACTACATGCAGCTAGGTTTTCAGGACAGATGGATTTTATTTTTGTGAAAACTGTTTAGTAAGTGGGTTTTAATTTAAGCTAATTAACCAGTTGTGTGTAATAATCTAGATAATGTATGTGATGCTAGAACAAGATGAGTTCTGAATATGATTTTTTTAAGTAGCAGCTAAACGTTAATAAATTAATAGAAAGTGATGCGGTTTTAGATATTCCAGTTAACAGCCTTTTGTACTTTCGTGATGCTTTTAGGGTAAATTCTCTTTCTGACAAACTGAGTCTCCTCAGGAAGTAGTTTAGTTTATACGCCTTTTACTGTCGGCTTTCCTGCTTCAGAGTCAGCACCAGTGTGTTTTCTTTTCTGTTACTCAGAGATGATGTCAGATGTGCGTTATATGTAACAATCCTTCATTTGAATAAAACGCTGACAAACTTTATTTTTCTTTCAAATTTCAACCCGTTGTTTTTCTTTCGTTATCTGCTCACATTGGCGTGACCCTATGCGGGATTTGCCGCCCTCTTCAGGCTGAGCTGTGAACTCACAGTAGGTGGGTCATCGCTTTGAAAGTGTAAAGAAATGTAAACAACAGAAACAAACAGGAATGTATGTCGTGTGGATAAAGTCAGTCTGTTACTGATACATAAATTGCCCAGCGCTGTTCTCTGTAACACTCCTCGTGTGCATTCCTCCTCTTCTCCACACTCAGATACACTCATTCATCCGCCCCCGCACTAAACACACACAGCCCCTCCACTCACTACTCCCCTCCTATCTCTGCTGTTTATAATTGGAAGTGGTGATGGCCGCTCAGACCTTTATTAACCTTCCGTCCCTCTGGTGACGTCTTTGAATGTCACTGGATGCCGTGGCAACCACGTAACCCCTCTCCACTCTGCCACCGCCCCGAGGGCCGTCTGCTCATTGGGCCGTTCACCCCGGCTGACGCCAGCTCATTGATTCTTACCCTGGACCTGTGTGTGTGTGTATGTGTGTGTTTCACCATCGTGGTTTTACGAGCGGGTCTGACATTTGGCTGGACGTTTGTTGGTGCCCAGAGAAAAACGAGAGGAAGGATGTATAGAGTAGCTGTTGATTGCGGGTGGACAATTGAGGTTTGTGAAAATGACAGTATGAGAGCGACCCTTGCGTAGTCGCTTCAAACAACAAAGCCTCCATTCAGCACTCCTGCTGCAGAATTGTGGGAAATTGTAGGTTTTCCTAAAAAAGTGAAGACTTGTTTTCTTTCATTAGTCTTGTCCTGACCTGCATTCAGCACTCACAACTGTACAGCTGTTATGGGTATTTTGCTATGCTATTTAAATGTAGTGACATTAGGGCTGGTCTGAAGAATACAAATAGACTTCGCCAGGACTGTTGGTTTATTCCTGACCAGTAGTGACGCCAGAGCTGTGGTTTTGGATGGACATTACTGATTTGTGGGTGGGCCCATGAATAATGACTACAACTGAGTATTAACTTAACCATAACTATGAGTTGTCTGCTAATTATCAACAAAGCGGAGAGAAAAATTAAACTGAGATACATAAAACTCTGAGCTCATAATAGAAATAATATCTCTGATTTACAGAAAATAATAATGGTCAGAATAACTGTAGTCAGCTCATAACTTTTCTCTATTATTCTGTCATTTCTACATTCAGATTCCTATTCAGGAATTCAGAGCTAGATACCTGTTTCTAGTTATTGTTGTTCACATGTTTATGTAATGTTAAATAATTTGTTTGTAGTTATTGTTGTTTATATATTTATTTTATGTTAAATTATTTGTTTGAAGGTATTGTTATTGTTATATTTATGTAAAGTTAAATTATCTGTTTATTGTTATTGTTATATTTATGTTATGTTAAATTATCTGTTTGTTGTTATTGTTATTGTTATATTTATGGAAAGTTAAATTATCTGTTTGTTGCTATTGTTGTTTATATACATATTTAATCTTAAATTATCTGTTTGTTGCTATTGTTGTTTATATGTATATTTAATCTTAAATGATCTATTTGTTGTTATTGTTAGTTATATTTATGTAAAGTTAAATGATCTGTTTGTAGTTATTGTTGTTATGTTTATGTAATGTTAAATTATTTGTTTGTTGTTATTGTTATATTTATGTAAAGTTAAATGATCTGTTTGTAGTTATTGTTATTCTTATATTTATGTAATGTTAAATGATCTGTTTGTAGTTATTGTTATTCTTATATTTATGTAATGTTAAATGATCTGTTTGTAGTTATTGTTATTCTTATATTTATGTAATGTTAAATGATCTGTTTGTAGTTATTGTTATTCTTATATTTATGTAATGTTAAATGATCTGTTTGTAGTTATTGTTATTCTTATATTTATGTAATGTTAAATGATCTGTTTGTAGTTATTGTTATTCTTATATTTATGTAAAGTTAAATGATCTGTTTTTAGTTATTGTTATTCTTATATTTATGTAATGTTAAATGATCTGTTTGTAGTTATTGTTATTCTTATATTTATATAATGTTAAATGATCTGTTTGTAGTTATTGTTATTCTTATATTTATGTAAAGTTAAATGATCTGTTTGTAGTTATTGTTATTCTTATATTTATGTAATGTTAAATGATCTGTTTGTAGTTATTGTTCTTCTTATATTTATGTAAAGTTAAATGATTAGTTTGTAGTTATTGTTCTTATATTTATGTAATGTTAAATGATTTGTTTGTAGTTATTGTTATTCTTATATTTATGTAATGTTAAATGATCTGTTTGTAGTTATTGTTATTCTTATGTTTATGTAATGTTAAATGATCTGTTTGTAGTTATTGTTCTTCTTATATTTATGTAAAGTTAAATGATTAGTTTGTAGTTATTGTTCTTATATTTATGTAATGTTAAATGATTTGTTTGTAGTTATTGTTATTCTTATATTTATGTAATGTTAAATGATTTGTTTGTAGTTATTGTTATTCTTATATTTATGTAATGTTAATTGATCTGTTTGTAGTTATTGTTATTCTTATATTTATGTAAAGTTAAATGATTAGTTTGTAGTTATTGTTCTTATATTTATGTAATGTTAAATGATTTGTTTGTAGTTATTGTTATTCTTATATTTATGTAATGTTAAATGATTTGTTTGTAGTTATTGTTGTTCTTATGTTTATGTAATGTTAAATGATCTGTTTGTAGTTTCTGTTGTTTATCAACATTAGTCTCTAAGGCTGTGTTGATAGTATTTATATAGCAGTATATGATTTGTGGCTATGTGCCCTTGTTAACAAGAACTCTTAGATCAGATTTAATGGGTTATTTTGGGTTGTTTTTTTTTTTTGTTTACTAAACGTGTCCCACCATTCAGCGTTATCGTTGGCCGCAGCGACTGCCCTGAATTCAGAATTCTTTTTCACCTTCTTCTCACTCTAATAATGATCAGCTGAGAGCTAATCAGAGCTAATTATCTTCACAGCTAAGGCTGGCTCTGCTGGTTAGCTTGTTTGCTCTTCATGATGCACATGATTCATTCAGATGAAGGTACTGATTAGGAGGTGCACCTGCGGGTCATTTTTAGGACACAGAGCGAGAGATTTGAGTCATCTTCAAAAATGTGAACTATCATGTTGGAGGGCTAGGGTTTACGTTGCAAGCCTCAGTATTCATTTCCGATTTTAATCTTCGATCAGACTGATGAAGGCGAGAAAGGTCAGATGGCTTTGTTTACTGGCATGAAGTTGGTGCATGTACACTGTATTAACACTGGATGAATTCCAGCGCTGTGTATTGGCAAGAACCTGGAGATACGATACGCATCAGTACAGGGGTAATGATTCGATATATATTGAGATATATTAGGTAGGGCTGCAGCTATCGATTATTTTAGTAATCAAGTATTCTATCGATTATTACATTGATTAATGGAGTAATCAGATTAAATATACATTTTTTACGTTAAAGAGAAATCGTAAATATATAAGATAAAATAAGACAGGTGTCTTAACATTTTATTGCTTAAATTGCATATAATACAGTTTAAAAGAAAACATTTTAATAATTCCTATTATTGAAATGTATTACTAGACCTATATATCATACTATAAGTTCACAAGACTGGCTACTGTACACTCAGTTACTATGCTAAAGCTTGTCCTACACTTGCTGACCCACTTAGTGTAAACAAACTGAACTGAATATTCTCGCTGTACTAGATTTGGTGCATTTTAGGCTCCAAATTGCTACAAACACCACCTGATATTTAATTTACTGTGTATTTTATGCATCACTGTGCGGGGTCTGTAAGGGGTCTATGTTCTTGTGTGTGTTTGTTTGTAACTATGATCAAAACGATAATGTGAATGAAGCTCAGGCTTTTATTTTCAGTGGTTATGTTATCATTTACGGACATAACTCGCTATCACACAGACTATAACGTTCTTAACGCTGTGCAACAGTAAAAGTCATTTGTGCCCTTATATTGGGATACTGGAAGCAACTGTTACAGTATAAAAAACGGTGTGCTAATGCTAATGTTAGCGCTGCACCCTTATGCTACTGGCTTACGTCGGAACAGAAGACTCTAATGGTGAAGAACGTTGCTATCTAGTGGTCGGAGGATGATCAGAGGTATCGATTTAAAACCAATACTCTAATTTTGAGGATCGATACGGTATTACTAAACATAATAACATGATATTCAATATTTTCAATATCTTCTCAACACCCCTAATGAATTCATAAAATCTAATTTGTGCCACAGACTTATAATATGTAGCCTAGCAAACGCCAGAGAGTCTGCTAGGGTTTGTTTGCTCAATATGGCCTACTTTTTTCAGAAAAGGACCATTTGATTGACATGCAGAATTATTAGCCACAAAGCAGAGTGGTATGTCCTGAAGTTCTTATCGTGAGAGTGAGGAATGAGTTTCCTGGAGTTTAAGGAGTTAAACATCTTCTGCTGTCGCTTGATTCTCAGTTGGTAAAACGTGACGGAGGGTGGAGTAAATCTACATAATGTGTGCTAGTCATCTAGAGAATAATGAGCCTCCTCACACACTCGCATCCTCACCCACACCCACCCACACACCCACCAGGTGACACTCTTGAGCCTTTGAGTGGTTTTGAAGCTGCCACGGTTCTACTTGCCCGCGTTACGTGGGAGGGTTAATTAGCGGCCTACCCTGTGCCTCAGGAAGAACAAGGAAAGAGCTTTCGGACATTCTGAGGACCCTTTATTCAGCCGTGATGAACGGTCCAGCCTCGCAAACGGGAGGTCACAAAAAACCCGCCGACTTGAGCCGTGTGAGAGACATGCTGAGCTTTGTGTAGTGTGATTTTGCTTTGAGCACCTATAAAATTGAACAGCCATTGGTCAGCCATTGATCAGCCATTGATCAGCCATTGATCAGCCATTGGTCAGCCATTGGTCAGCCATTGATCAGCCATTGGTCAGCCATTGGTCAGCCATTGGTCAGCCATTGATCAGCCATTGATCAGCCATTGGTCAGCCATTGGTCAGCCATTGCTCAGCTGAACATGACTCAAAGTTAGGTTGTTCCAACTTTATAAATAGGGCAGAATTCTGCATTTGGATATTCAAGTAAGTCTCAGAGTTCTTCATTGACTTGATTTATTTACTGAAATTCAAATCTAAACTCTTAATCAGTGTCTACTGCTAGGTGTATGTAATGAGATGCTCTGATGAAGCTTTGCATGAGCCTAAGGTCACAATATCCAATCCCCCCCCCATTGGGCTGTGGTGCATTTGAACTTAATGAACTTAGTAATGAAACTCCATCCAATGTCTTTGGGATGAGTTGGAGTGGAGTTTGTTCAACATCAATATTAGATCTCACTAACACTCTGAATGCTGAATGCAATCAAATCCTTGCAGCAATGGTCCAACATCTAGTGGCAAGCCTTGGTTCCTTCAAAATTGCCCCTCACAGTTTGTATACCTTCTCTTGTTTTGTGAGATATGTTTTACAAGTTGGGTTTTTCTGTTGTAGAATTTAATTCTCCATCACCATCCAGTGTTGCACTGGTTAGCTGTAGTGTTAGATCAGGTTAGATTAGGTTCTCTGTTACTCTTTCAGCCTACCACTCCTTTTCGGGTTTTTAAATAATTAATTTTCAAATCTATTCATCTTGATGCAAATGTATTGCTAACACTGGTGCTAGTGTTTTTAAAATTTTGTGATTTTAAAAACGTTTTTTGAATTTAGTTTACATCGTTGTGCAGCAGGTGCACCACTTCCCCCTCACATCATCCTGCACTCATATATACACCCAGTATAGAGGGAAAATATGATGAGTTCCAATTCCCCATTTTTCTTTATCTTAAGACTTGTTGACCTTTTGGAACAACATTGAACATATTGCTGTATGCATTGACCAAAACACGCTAAACAAATAAAACAAAGTCTCAGATTGTAGATTCTTCTAGGTAGCCCTGTCTTTTCAGTGTTTTTGTTCTTTTTTTAATCAACTTAAGATAAAAGTGTTGCTCTGGGTATGTTATCAGTTAATGAACTGTTGATAAACTGTTATAACTATACAGTGCTGCTTTACTTTGCTTGCGTTATAACATCATTTGGTCTTGTTTCCTTTATAGTTCTCTCAGTTCTCTTAACGCATGATGTTCAGCACTCCTATCTGTATTCCGTGCTGTGTACAAAATCTTTCCCCAGCTTTTTAATTATCAAACACCGCTCGCTTGCCATAGCTAATGCCAACCGAAGGCATGCATTAATAATTAATGCTGCGTGATATTTGTGATGTCCTCGCTGTTTTTGTTTTTCAGTTATATCCCGTCTCTTATTCTGGTTTTTGGCAAATATGACAGCCAGCATTCAGTCAGTCACTGCTTATTAAGGCAGTGATTCATTCCGAATTAAAATAACAAATTTCTTTTCAATTTCTTCCTCATTTCTGCATCTTTGTGGCTGTTAGGTGGATTGTTTTCGCACCATTGTGTATGGAGCCACACTTGAATATCTATACTTGGAGTACAATATTTACGTGAGTCACACTGTATGCTAATTGGGAGGGGAAAACGCTTCTGTTGCTGAAGAAATGTGGAGTAAGCTGTGCATAAACAGGGTCATAAGGGTCCTATCTTACATATTTCTTGGTTTTTTTCCTTACTCCCTAAAGTCCACTGTGTGGGTTTGTACAAGGTTTTCACTCATTTATAAATATCCACAATAAATAACAAAACAACTACATTTCTCCCCCCTGGGCAAAATCCAGAGGCTGTTCGGACGCGGAACTAATTTCATTGTGACGATGGAGTAGGCGAGGGAGGTGGATTCATATGCAAAGTCTGTTTATTAGAGTTCATCTTGACATTACCAGGAGTCAGAGTGCAGGCAGAGACGGTGAGAGCAGGAGAGTCCATAATGAACAAACACTAACACAAACAAAAAGAGAACAGAGAACATGAACAGAAGCGGCTGCTCATAAAATATATTTACAGAAACGTTCACGATACGAGCGCAATTACAATTGCCAGACTGAGGCCAGGAGCAAACAGAGGGGTATAAATACACAAGGGCAGTTGTGGAACACCTGGGATGGGGAGGTGCTACAAACCAGGGACAGCTGAAGGCAAAGGGGCGGAGACAGGGAGGAGGTGGGAAACAAAATAAACAGAAGCACATGGAAAGAACAGTAAGGCAAGATAAACAAAGGCAGAAACAAACAGGGAGATGTACCACTATATGAACAGCTTTGTCAATGCTTACTATAGCATTGCGCCCTTGTGCTGCTTGTTAATGTTGGAGTGGAGCTGAAAATGGATTCCAACACTGCCATCTAGCGGTCAGAGGTTTAAACAAAACACACAATAATTCACTGTCTGCCAGAAATCTGTCTATCGATACTGTGTTTTTGAGAATCGATACAGTATCACTAAACATAATATCCCGATATTTGATATTTTCTATATTTTCTTACACCCCTTATATATATAATTTATACATTATTTAAACACAACAGCCAATGTTTATATTGTGTTAAAATTTAATTTCTACCAATTTCTACCAATAAATATGCTCCAAAATCTTTTGAAAAAAATCTGATTCCGTTGACTTACATTGAGGTAAACATTGTTTTTGTTCTCCACTGTAGAGTTGGTATTTTGGAGATACTTGTTTTTTTTTATTGGACAGGGATGATATATAAAATCCTATACTTTGTATTTAAACTGTGCAAGTGTTGTAGTCATGCTCTCATTGTTATTCATTACATTTTTCCTTATTTTCTATTTCTGTGGAGACTCAATAGATACAGCCCAGCAAAATCTGCTATTGGTGAGGACATCAGGAGCTGAACTGAGGGCTTAACATGCCACTGTAACAAGTAACATAACAAGGAACTAACAGTGGAATCAATCAGTCATGTTTTGATTTTCAGTAGGTGGGACCAGTTCTGTGAGAAAAAGGTCAGATCATATTTTCTGAAAGTGTTAAATACGTTCAGTATGAAAACGCGTGGTAGCCTGACCAGCAGGTTTCTGTGGAACTCAAACAGCAGCAGTTCTGTGCAGGGCTCATCACTGAAAAACTCACTGTGAAACCTCTACCTAGGTGTTAATGTCTTTTACAAGCATCTAATATCTGTGTTTGTTGGTTTTTTTCTCGTTTTCGGCTGCGGTTTTATTAAGCTGAAGGCTTTAATAGTCATAGCACACAGAGGCACAACGTTTTTCTAGGACTAGCATTTGGGCCTTGTTTTTTTCCCCCGTCTGTTATACTGAAATGTGGCTTTACTGCTGTAGGCAGCACTGATAGTATAAAGAATGGGGTGACGATGATGTCTGTGAAATATAGTAGAAGGTTCAGAATCTGTGTGGCTGAGGTAGGATCTTGAGAAGGAAAGGATGTTTTCTAGACCATGTCGTCAGTTTTCCGTGACAGGAAGACATCACAAGTTCTTTCTTTAGCAGGACACATTCATTTAGAAAATATTATTCAAAAGCATGACTTCAGCTGACGACATGAGCGCACGTGTATCTTCATTGCTCTTAATAACAAACCCGGTAAAGATGGAGGTGAGTCAGTGGATACAAATATAACAGTCCTCAATCGGGCTGACTGTACCACAATGAGATCCCTTCACTATGTTCCCTAATGGGACCGATATAATGGAGTGAATATGAGGGTGATGCGTTTTCTCAGCAAAACTTGGCTGGTTTTTGGTACTAAGCCTGCTTGTAAATCGTAAATATTTTGTTACATGTTTCTATAATTCGGACCTCACATTCCTATTTTTGGCCACAAGATTCATCGACAGGGTGGCTTAGTGACTAGTGTAAATTTCGGTTGTAATCCATTTCCATGGGATTGTTTTTGAGTGTGTCTTGATCCCTCTCTTTATTTTTGTTACTGTGCCTTCAAGACTGGTGTATGTAAATGGATTCTCAAGGCTGTACAGTGAGACAGTATTCTCACTCCTGCTAGAAGAAATTAATTCTGTGCGAATACAAAAACATCACAGTTGCACACGTGCAAAAGATCTTGGTGTGCAAGCACATGTGTAGTTTCTTCTAAATATTTCCTAAGTTCTAGTGCTCCAGGAAATGTGACTGAATTATGTAATACCTGAACTGTTTCTACTGCATGGCATCTTGAACTGTTTCAACTACTCGGCGTATGCAATATCAAACATTTCCCAACTGCTCTGGCCAGCAGACTGTAAAGCCAGTGAAGTTTAAGGGTTTATGGTGGTTGTGGTCTATCTGGTAGTTCCAACATTATAAAGGACATTTAAATAATGTAAACATTAGGGATGTGTATTGGCAAGAACCTGGCGATACAATACATATCCCAATACAGCAATCACGATATATTGCAGTATTGCAGACAAAGAGATGTATTGCGATTTTTCAAGTCCTATTATTAAAACACACCACTATATGAACAGGTTTGCCAAGGCTTACCATAGCATTGCGCCCTTGTGCTGCTTGTTAATGTTGGAGTGGATCCTAAAATGGATTATGACACTACAACACTGATAGTGCTCATAGGTTTAAACCCAACACGCAATAATTCACTGTCTGCCAGAAATCTGTGTATCGATACTGTGTTTTCGAGAATTGATACAGTATCACTAAACAAAATATCCCGTTATTCAATATTTCTTTTTATTTTTCTTACACCCCTAGTAAACAGAGAGTTTTGTGACGTACAGTATGTCTGTCAGTTGTTTTCATTTGGAGGTTGTATTGTATGTAAAGCCAGAAACGGTTTAGGGTTTGATTTTGCTGTTTGCTGTTTGTAAGCTTCAACTGTCCTTGCTATCTTTAATGTGATTCCTTTTTTTTTTGTTTTTCTTATAGAATTTACTGTTTAAAATAAAAAGCATTTTAATTACATTTTATTTGTTACTTTGTATTGTATTTATGATTATATACATCTGTTCTAATAAAAACTGGTGTTCTTACTAGTGAAAATACTCTTAGTGTAAAGATAAAGACTTTTAAACAATTAGCACAGGTGATTAAAACTTTAGCACAAGAGTGTACGTTACGGCTGTCAAACTTACTTATCTGTTAAGATTATAAGTCGTAATTAATAACATTATTGTGTGGATATGTCTTGGATTTGTTTTCACTTAAAATGTATTATTTTTCTTTACTTTTGTTTAAGTGTACACACTTAGCTTCATCAGAGTGCTTTGAGCGCTCTCAATTATTCATGTGAATCTAAAAAGCATGTGAATGCTGGGGACATGACAGCTTCCAGTTTTCATTACTGCTTCACAGCCCTCTCTCTCTCCTACTTCTTTGTTGCATGTTGTTTTTAGTAAAATGTGAGCATTTGTTAGTTCAATGCTTCTTTATTTATCCATCTGCTCAAGATGCCCTAACATTAGTAATATCACTGATTTCGCCACATCAGTCATGAGATGTGCTTGCATTTAAATTTCAGAGGTACTTTAGTAAAAAATCAATTCTTGGTGGCAGTATTTGGATGTAACTTGGGTTTTATCAAGAGACTCATCAATAGAACTTGCTGCATTTGAATGAGAGGGCCAGCTCTGTGGAGTCAAGAGCGCGTTACAGCACTCTAGCCGCTGGGCTTGGGGCTGCTTAGGCCGAAAATACGGACGGTTAGAAGGGTGAAACTAGAAAAATCTGTTGATGGTAGGAATGCGCATTCCGGCTAATATTGATATCCGAGTGTGTCTGACAGTTAATGAACGGATATTGGGAAACTGTAGGGAAGGAAAAGGCAACAACAGACTTCAGCCAGAATTAGCCTAGGCCTGTAGGCTTACTTTTTAGATGATGCACCAGAGGTCAAAAATTGACAACATGTTTCATTATTCAGAAATGGCTACGGGAAATAGGTCTTCATGTTAGATGAATAACGGAAGCCGCCTCTTCAAAGGAGCTAATGAGCTGACACTAAGGGCTACAACGCTGGATGCTGAGGCGAGGATTTTTCTCCTCAGCGGACGATGTGGCATGTTAGTTTGTCAGAGAAGTATATTTTTAGTGTTTCTGGGCCTAGCTAACATCAGCTAAAGCACTTTCACAGTAGCACAGTACATAGTCACATGCAAAAAGACATGCTTTATGAAGGAGATTTAGAAGAGATTATATGATAACTCTGCACATGCTAATGCACGGTTACTGTTTATTTGCTGAATTTAACAGTTGGAGAGAAAATAAAGCAAAACAAATGTGTTCTGTTTTGAAGATACCGTGTGTTTTATGTTTCATTTTTGCCGATATGCTAAAATCAGCAGATAAATAGGATTTGTGGGCTAATTTGGGGGAAAATGCCATATTTTTGGCTTGTTGTTTTCAATTTGAAGTCATGTAGTTTATTAAAGGGTGTTCAGACTTTTGCATGCAGCTGTATATATATATATGTGTGTGTGTGTGTGTGTGTGTGTGTGTGTGTGTGTGTGTGTGTGTGTGTGTGTGTGTGTGTGTGTTTATACCAGGGCGCAGCAATGCAGTTGGGGCTGTGCAGCGAATGAGTCATCGCTATATTCTATTTGAGGAGAGAGAATCTCTATGCTCCCTCTCACTGTGTGTGTGTGTTTTTGTGTGTGTGTGCGCATGTGTGTGAATCCACACTTTGGATGAAAGTGCTTCTGTCTATGCCTTGATATGAGTCATCAAATGATGGGTCCAAAAAAGGTTGTTTGCCTATCTGTAATTTGTGTGTGTGTGTGTGTGTGTGTGTGTGTGTGTATATATGTGCGTGTGTGTGTGTATAGTTCATATCTGCCTTTGATGCTTTTTTTAATGACATCTTCATCCATGATAAACTCGCTTGCACAGGCACATACATAGAGCTAAAAAAACCCTCATGCGTGTCTCCACAAGGATTTTTTTTAGCTCTATGTATGTGCCTGTGCAAGCGAGTTCATGTATGCATACTGCTTTTCACAGCTCACTGCCAGAACCACCAATTTAGCAAAACACTGACGGCTCATTCCCTGACAAATAACACACAGACAAACAGATGGGGGGAGCGCGAATGTACAGTACTGTGCAGAAATCAGAAACCACCC
Source organism: Megaleporinus macrocephalus (assembly GCA_021613375.1). NCBI lineage: Eukaryota > Metazoa > Chordata > Actinopteri > Characiformes > Anostomidae > Megaleporinus > Megaleporinus macrocephalus. The sequence continues at coordinate 36,645,588 of CM038703.1, forward strand.
TCCATGTTTCCAAAACTAGACTTATAAGAAAATGGGACCTCTTACAATGGTGCAATCAGGCTCCACTCCTGCTTTGGATCTGCCAAATTCCAGCCTTCTTGAGGTGTGAAATCTGGGACCCCCTGAAAGCCAGAAAATGACATTTTTGGTGGTCTCTAAAATTTTTTTTAACAAACAGTGTTGGACTGCGTATACGACACTGACACTACATCGCTGGGTGTTATGCGTTATATGTGTTAGAAGTATGGAGGCGTAGTTTCTGTTTGTGTATGGAGTAGCATGTATATAGTATTGTGTAAAAGTTTTGGGCACATTATATCATTTTATTTTTTAAAGATTCAAACAATATTAATACAGTAAGTAGTGGTTTTACATATGCCAGTGTGTTTATTTAACAATTTCCAAGCTTTTCCTTGTGGAAACCCAGTATTATCATCTAATAACTGCTTTGACTACTCAGTACTTCGTTAAGCTAAATCAAGATTGTTGGTGAAGGAGCTAAATAAATTCATATAATGTGCAAAAGAACTTGGTGTGCGAGCACATGTGTAGTTTCTTCTAAATATTTCCTAAGTTCTAGTGCTCCAGGAAATGTGACTGAATTATGTAATACCTGAACTGTTTCTGTTGCTTGGCGTCTTTGAACTGTTTCAACTACTCGGCGTATGCAATATCAAACATTTCCCAACTGCTCTGGCCAGCGGACTGTAAAGCCAGTGAAGTTTAAGGGTTAATGGTGGTTGTGGTCTGTCAGGTAGATCCAACGTTATAGAGCAAATTGAATGATGTAAACAGAGTTTTGTGACGTACAGTATGTCTGCCAATTACTTTCATTTGGAGATTGTGTTGTATGTAAAGCCAGGGACGGTTAAGGGTTTGATTTTTGGAAGCAGCTCCAACTGTCCTTGCTATCTTTAGTGTGAATCCTTTTCTTTTGTTTAATTACAGAATTTACTGTTTAAAAAAAAAAAAACACATATTAAGTTAAACTGAACTCCTATACTGCTTTCATTAATGAACTCTTTTGCACCCTCTGACTACAAATCCACATGCATTTGTGAGCTCCTGCTGGTGCAGCCATCCTTGCTCTTAATGATACATATGTCAATGTGTTTAGCTTTTCCTGTAACCCAGTATTATTTGTAGTTATCGGCTAATAGCTGCATAGACTGCTTAAAACTAAATCAAGATTGCTGGCAAAGGAACTGAATAAATACAATACAATGTCTGGGGCGTCCAGGAGAAATCTGGAACTAAACTTTGTTCTTCTAACTGGTGCAAGATATGATCTACTTCTTTCGAAATAAGATATTAATTCCTCTTTGTATTGTATTTATACTCATGTATATCTGTTCCAATGATATCTGGTGTGATATAAGGACACAAAGCACTTATGTCTAAGATCAAAGACTTTTGCCTAGTGATGTATGTATGATGTAGTTTATCTACTTACACTACACTCAAAGATAGCAGTGGCATTTCAATTGTTAGTTTATATTCCACAATACCAAAGTAAGACTTAAGTGCTCTGCCTAAAGTGGAACATAAGGATCCCATAAGGATCCATACTGATCCTACCACTGTGAGAAGACAACTCAATGCTATAGATCTGAATAGATACGCAGCTGTGAAGAATCTGTTACTGAGAAAAGAAACTAGATCAAAGAAAGGAAAAAATGCAAATCAAACAAAGACAAACAGAGGCAGATATTCACCCCAAAGCCCAGACATCAACAAAAGGAATAACTTGTCCTTAATGGCAGGAAAGGAAAGAAATGAACAGCACTGTACGTGATCTACAATGCAAACAGAGTTATTCGTAAGTTACGGGAGTGATGAATGAAAGCCTGGACCTTTACAGGGTTTAAATTCCTGTGGTGCATGCAGTTTCTTTAAAGGCCCCTGTTTCTGGGCTTGATTGTACATGCAAATTGGATCTTGTAAACCTGAGAAATTCTGCCTAGTGATGATCGAGACAGCCAACAAATTGTTCATCGATCGCTCCTCTGTAACACAGGATGTATTGGCAGGCCGTGGGCCAGGCTGTGCTGGATTGGGTTCCACTAATACGATACACCAGCCTGTGTGTGCGTGTGTGTATGTGTGTGTGTGTCTAGTCAAGAAAACTGTCAAACGTCTCATCTCCTGAAACAGGTAGACAATTATTATTGTTCCAGACAAAAACAAGTATACAGTATAAAAAATAACATCGTATTATATATATATATATATATATATATATATATATATATATATATATATATATATATATATATATATATATATATTCCCTGGCAAAGTATATTTAGTTGTTAAGCTCTTTAATATGTTTAGCTAACATTCTGACTTACTGTTTAATTCTTCCAATTTTAAAACTAAAAGTAAATATTATCCACTTAGCAGTTAACAAATGTTGTAGATCTCTACCAGTCAAACGTTTTAGTACACTACCAGTCAAACGTTTTAGATCACTACCAGTCAAACGTTTTAGATCACTACCAGTCAAACGTTTTAGTACACTACCAGTCAAACGTTTTAGATCACTACCAGTCAAACGTTTTAGATACACTACCAGTCAAACGTTTTAGATCACTACCAGTCAAACGTTTTAGTACACTACCAGTCAAACGTTTTAGTACACTACCAGACAAACGTTTCAGTACACTACCAGTCAAACGTTTTAGATACACTACCGGTCAAACGTTTTAGTACACTACCAGTCAAACGTTTTAGATCACTACCAGTCAAACGTTTTAGATCACTACCAGTCAAACGTTTTAGATCACTACCAGCCAAACGTTTCAGTACACTACCAGTCAAACGTTTTAGATACACTACCAGTCAAACGTTTTAGATCACTACCAGTCAAACGTTTTAGATCACTACCAGTCAAACGTTTTAGATCACTACCAGCCAAACGTTTCAGTACACTACCAGTCAAACGTTTTAGATACACTACCAGTCAAACGTTTCAGTACACTACCAGTCAAACGTTTTAGTACACTACCAGTCAAACGTTTTAGTACACTACCAGTCAAACATTTTAGTACACCACCAGTCAAACGTTTTAGTACACTACCAGTCAAACATTTTAGTACACCACCAGTCAAACGTTTTAGTACACTACCAGTCAAACGTTTTAGATCACTACCAGTCAAACGTTTTAGTACACTACCAGTCAAACGTTTTAGTACACTACCAGTCAAACGTTTTAGATCACTACCAGTCAAACGTTTTAGATCACTACCAGTCAAACGTTTTAGTACACTACCAGTCAAACGTTTTAGATCACTATCAGTCAAACGTTTTAGTACACTACCAGTAAAACGTTTTAGATCACTACCAGTCAAACGTTTTAGTACACTACCAGTCAAACGTTTCAGTACACTACCAGTCAAACGTTTTAGATACACTACCAGTCAAACGTTTTAGTACACTACCAGTCAAACGTTTTAGATCACTACCAGTCAAACGTTTTAGATCACTACCAGCCAAACGTTTCAGTACACTACCAGTCAAACGTTTTAGATACACTACCAGTCAAACGTTTCAGTACACTACCAGTCAAACGTTTTAGATCACTACCAGTCAAACGTTTTAGTACACTACCAGTCAAACGTTTTAGTACACTACCAGTCAAACGTTTTAGTACACTACCAGTCAAACGTTTTAGATCACTACCAGTCAAACGTTTTAGTACACTACCAGTCAAACGTTTTAGATCACTACCAGTCAAACGTTTTAGTACACTACCAGTCAAACGTTTTAGTACACTACCAGCCAAACGTTTCAGTACACTACCAGTCAAACGTTTTAGATACACTACCAGTCAAACGTTTTAGTACACTACCAGTCAAACGTTTCAGTACACTACCAGTCAAACGTTTTAGTACACTACCAGTCAAACGTTTCAGTACACTACCAGTCAAACGTTTTAGATCACTACCAGTCAAACGTTTTAGATCACTACCAGTCAAACGTTTTAGTACACTACCAGTCAAACGTTTTAGATCACTACCAGTCAAACGTTTTAGTGCACTACCAGTCAAACGTTTTAGTACACTACCAGTCAAACGTTTCAGTACACTACCAGTCAAACGTTTTAGATACACTACCAGTCAAACGTTTTAGTACACTACCAGTCAAACGTTTTAGTACACTACCAGTCAAACGTTTCAGTACACTACCAGTCAAACGTTTTAGTACACTACCAGGCAAATGTTTTAGATACACTACCAGCCAAACGTTTTAGATACACTACCAGTCAAACGTTTTAGATCACTACCAGCCAAACGTTTTAGTACACTACCAGTCAAACGTTTTAGATCACTACCAGTCAAACGTTTTAGTACACTACCAGTCAAACGTTTTAGATCACTACCAGTCAAACGTTTTAGTACACTACCAGTCAAACGTTTTAGTACACTACCAGTCAAACGTTTTAGTACACTACCAGTCAAACGTTTTAGTACACTACCAGTCAAACGTTTTAGAACACTACCAGACAAACGTTTTAGTACACTACCAGTCAAACGTTTTAGATACACTACCAGTCAAACGTTTTAGTACACTACCAGTCAAACGTTTTAGATCACTACCAGTCAAACGTTTTAGATCACTACCAGTCAAACGTTTTAGTACACTACCAGTCAAACGTTTTAGTACACTACCAGTCAAACGTTTTAGATACACTACCAGCCAAACGTTTTAGATCACTACCAGTCAAACGTTTTATATCACTACCAGTCAAATGTTTTAGTACACTACCAGTCAAACGTTTTAGTACACTACCAGTCAAACGTTTTAGTACACTACCAGTCAAACGTTTTAGTACACTACCAGTCAAACGTTTTAGTACACTACCAGTCAAACGTTTTAGTACACTACCAGTCAAACGTTTTAGTACACTACCAGTCAAACGTTTTAGTACACTACCAGTCAAACGTTTTAGTACACTACCAGTCAAACGTTTTAGTACACTACCAGTCAAACGTTTTAGATCACTACCAGTCAAACGTTTTAGTACACTACCAGTCAAACGTTAAGAAATCTAAACTCATGTATTCTTTGATTTATTTTTTTGTCTCTATGATTCCTTGCTTGTAATCCCATATGCCCTGTCCTATTGCTGTGTATGTGTTTGGCCTGATATCTAAAGATTTTATTCTATTTTAAACATGTGTTCCTGGGAAAATCCAATAAAAAGATAATAATAATAATAATAATAATAATAATAAAAAATATTAATAACCAAATTTTGAAGAGTTAGCTCAATCAACTAAAAACAAACTTCATTAAAAAACAGAATTCAAGGAAGTTTAATACATAAAGCAATTATAGTAACCTTAACGATAATTAGTACATCCTCTCTGAAGCTCCACTAGGCGCTGGCTATATGACAACAGAAAAAATAACGAGTATTAAGTTTTTTCTTTCCTCTCTGAATTAAAACAGCTCTTACAGGCCTCTGAGGATTAGTTAACGCAGTCTGCTTTATTTAGAGTGGGCGAACTCACACGCTAGCTTTTTGTCTGACACACTTTTCGTTTCTCTTTTTGTAGACTTTTTCTCTTGACCTACATGATGTGTTCAGGTTTTTGTTTACTGGGCACTCCACCTCCTGCAGGTCAGATCCATCCAGACCTTTGATGGAACAAGCCAATGGACCTTAAAGGGCTGCCTTTAACTGGGTTACATCTGACTGAAGGAGGACAGAATGAGTGATAGAAAGAGAGAAACAACCACTGTAGACCCAGTTCCACCTTAAAGAAAATTACTCACTGTCCTCTACTCAGTAAATGTTGACATATGTATGTTGATGTGCCAGCATTCATATACTGGTTACTGTTTGGGTTTCTAGTGCATTACACCACAGGAAGACATATAATCGTATGCAAATGTTTCAACACCCCCAGATAAATAGCTTCTTTTTGTGATTTTCAAAGTTTACAGATTTTCTATTTAAACATGGCATTTCTATTATTGTGGTGAATTTAAAGGTGTCATAGAACGCTATATTTAAATTGGCGTAATTGATTAAAGAGTATTCAGTACATAGAACTGACAAACCATGAACTTCAAACACTGATGGTCCTCTTTCAAATACAAATCCATTCACAATAACTGGAAAAACTGTCCGATTCCAAAACCCTAAATTGTTATGTAACAGTCTTCATTGAAATGAATGCCACCATTTATGTTGGAACGGAAAATTTACAAAGCAAGCGAATAGGAAGCCGAGTTCAGCTCCTACATCTTTAACAAGATCCCCAACAATTTTAATTCAATGGTATTATTTTTCTCTGCACATTTCAGATCAGACAGTTTCTCAGACCTTGTACAGAATCGAGCAGCTTCGCTCAGAGTTTAACACTAAAAAGACTGAGGAGAGGACCAGCTCCACCTTTACCAGCACTACAACCCCATCAGTAACCTGTAGTGACCAGCTATTCTGTGTGATTTTACCCACTTTTTGGCAGTTGAAGCAGCTCATCTTAAACTGAACGTCTGTGATTTTTGATCTTGTGATGATGATCTACAACTTCAGTTTACTAACTAGCAGAGTTCTTCAGTTACTTCGCAGAGGCTCATCTTATTTTACTGCTTGTGTCTGTTTCGACATGTTGCTTCTGTGTGGTCATCACTGTGCCCCTCTGTAACTCAGCCCATCAGAGCAAAGATCGTAACATTGTTCACGAACACACCAAAAAAAGAGAGAGACGTTTCTTTCTAGGATAAATTATAGGGTTGGAAATGGGGGTTTAAAGCCACATCTGAGCATTTTTTGCCCCAAACAATTACAAAACTGACTAAAGGCATTCTGCGGCACTGTTAACAGACTGGAAAATATAACAAATTGGGAAAATATAACGTAATGGGTAAATAAAAAGTGGTATATTTTTTGTTGTATGAATAGAGAAGAAAAACATTTTTCCAAACAAGTTGTGTTCCAAGTCATTTTGGAGCATTTCTGTGAGTCCATTCATCATGAGGTTTTCACAATATATTAACTTTTATTTAACTTACAAAACCTGTATATAGTTATAGTCACATTAAAGCTGAAACTCTGAACATTAAGCTTATTAACATTGTTTAATTTCAACTTTAATATGCTGTGGTAGACAACTTCAATAACTGTCTAAATTGGTATCGACCTGTCTGTGTATGCTGTATTACACTTAACGTGAGTGTCAGTTTTTCTCTTCTCCCAAATGAATGTTCTTTAGCTCTTGTGACTACTTAAATATCCAATTTAGCTGCACGGCCTTCGCTTTAAAAACACTTCACTACTAATGAACTGTGACTAAGTAGAGAGTTGACAGGTTTTAAGAAATTGGAAGCCACATTTTTCACAGGAATGACTGGAATGACTGGTAATGATGATCAAAACTTGAATCTCTGAGGTCCAAATTGTGTAATGAGTCTCTGAGATGCAAGTACAAGTTTATTCTCAAGCCCTTATGGTGCAGTCAGCCAAGTCTCAAGTCTCTGATGTGTGGGTCCAGATTGAGTCTCAAGTCTCTGGGGTGTGAGTTTAAGTTGGGTCTCAAGTCTCTTGGGTGTGAGTTTAAGTAGGGTCTCAAGTCTGTGGGGTGATAGTTTGAGTTGAGTCTCAAGTCTTTGGGGTGTAAGTTTGAGTTGGGTCTCAAGTCTTTGGGGTGTAAGTTTGAGTTGGGTCTCAAGTCTCTGGGGTGTGAGTTTGAGTTAGGTCTCAAGTCTCTGGAGTGTAAGTTTGAGTCTCAAGTCTATGGGGTGAGAGTTTGAGTTGAGCCTCAAGTCTATGGGGTGAGAGTTTGAGTTGAGTCTCAAGTCTTTGGGGTGTAAGTTTGAGTTGGGTCTCAAGTCTTTGGGGTGTAAGTTTGAGTTGGGTCTCAAGTCTCTGGGGTCTGAGTTTGAGTTAGGTCTCAAGTCTTTGGGGTGTAAGTTTGAGTTGGGTCTCAAGTCTGGGGTGTAAGTTTGAGTCTCAAGTCTATGGGGTGAGAGTTTGAGTTGAGCCTCAAGTCTTTGGGGTGTAGGTTTGAGTTGGGTCTCAAGTCTTTGGGGTGTAAGTTTGAGTTGGGTCTCAAGTCTCTGGGGTCTGAGTTTGAGTTAGGTCTCAAGTCTTTGGGGTGTAAGTTTGAGTTGGGTCTCAAGTCTGGGGTGTAAGTTTGAGTCTCAAGTCTATGGGGTGAGAGTTTGAGTTGAGCCTCAAGTCTTTGGGGTGTAGGTTTGAGTTGGGTCTCAAGTCTTTAGGGTGTAAGTTTGAGTTGGGTCTCAAGTCTCTGGGGTCTGAGTTTAAGTTAGGTCTCTGGTCTCTGGGGTGTGAGTTTGAGTTGGGTCTTAAGTCTTTGGGGTGTAAGTTTGAGTTGGGTTTCAGGTCTCTGGGGTGTGAGTTTGAGTTGGGTCTCAGGTCTTTGGGGTGTGATTTTGAGTTGGGTCTCAGGTCTTTGGGGTGTGATTTTGAGTTGGGTCTCAGGTCTCTGGGGTGAGTTTGAGTTGGGTCTCAGGTCTCTGGGGTGAGTTTGAGTTGGGTCTCAGGTCTCTGGGGTGAGTTTGAGTTGGGTCTCAAGTCTCTGAGATGTGAGTCTTGAGTCGAGTCTCTGACATATTGTCATGTTGTCCATGTACACAGCACAGGTTTCTATATGATTGTTCAGCTGTATTATTTCACAGTCCAACGAAAAACAAGCTCCTCCAAAATATTTTGTTTAAAGCAGTTTTGGTGCATTTGTATTCGTCCAGTCATCATGACATTTGGACTCCGTGTAAAGAGCAGCTGTTGAGTTGGAGTTGTAGAAAATGGAGATACATTTTTTTGGGGACGGCAACAATACATTGCTTATTTTGTATCCATCCTTGTTATCAACAGACATGTAGGAGTTTAAGAGAAAGTCAGGCCATCAGACAAAGTCAGCCACCTTAGCCCTTGACATTAACATGAGTTTGTAAAAAAAAAAAAAGCCTTGAAAAACAAGTTGTGCCCTCTTCCCCCCTTCTTACATCTAAATATAAACCCAACTAACGTCAGAAAGTCCAAAAGGTAGCTCTGCCTATAAATAACAGTCAGTACCACAAGTCAGGCCAAGAGACAAGAGCAGACTTTTGGTGTGTGTGTGTGTGCTGCTCAGTTCATTCCTCATCTTCACACACACTGCAGCTATCAAACACCGTCCCCCCACCCTCACCCCCCGCCCCCCCACCCTGCGGCCAAAGTCCAGCCCAAACACTTGCCATGTTTTTGTGAGAAGGGTCATTCAGGGATTTGTGGTTTGTGTAAAAATACCCACCCTCCGCCTACACCCCCATCCCGTCCAGCTCTTGGTCAGACAGCGTGCTGAGGACAGTCTGAAGAGCAACAGGTGGAGAGTGTGTTCCGTCAGAGGCGGCTCTCGGTCACACTGATGGCAGAACATCAAAGCAACACTTAGTGATTTGCAGAATGCACTGCCACAGTCAACACACATCTCTCTCGCTCTCTCTCACTCTGTCTGTCTTTCTTTGTGTATCTCTATGTCTACCTCTCAATTTCTCTGTCTCTCACTCTCTGTCTCTCAATTTTCTCCCTGTGCCTCTCTCTGTCTATCTCAGTCTTTTTTTCACTCTCTCTTTCTTTCTGGTTGTTATTATTATTATTATTATTATTATTATTATTATTATTATGTTTTTATTATTATGTTTTTATTATTGTTATAAGAATAAAGAGAAGAATAGAAAGGATAGACTTTTTCTTCTTCATATTATTATTATTATTATTATTATTATTATTATTATTATTATTATTATTATCATTATCTATGTTTTTTATTATTGTTATAAGAAGAAGAATAGAAATGAAAGACTTTTTTTCTTCTTCATATTATTATTATTATTGTTATTATTATTATTATTATTATTATTATTATGTTTTTATTATGTTTTTATTATTGTTATAAGAATAAAGAGAAGAATAGAAAGGATAGACTTTTTCTTCTTCATATTATTATTATTATTATTATTATTATTATTATTATTATTATCTATGTTTTTTTATTATTGTTATAAGAAGGAGAATAGAAATGAAAGACTTTTTTTCTTCTTCATATTATTATTATTATTGTTGTTGTTATTATTATTATTATTATTATTATTATTATTATTATTATTATTATTATTATTATTATTATTATTATCACCAGCACTGGCCACATCCTCTCACAGTAACGGGGAGCGTACACAACTGCGCTGTGTTGTTTTAAACGTGCAGCGTTGTTGTTGTTTTTTTTCTTCAGACAGACACTTGACAGAGCCGCTTTGATGTCCGGCAGCTCTCAAGCCGAATCCGTCCTGACCGCATAAAACGCCATCAGCGGCCCAGTGGTCATGACAACGGCTGCTTCTAAGAATACTGCGGTGTAGAGTGCTAATTTAGACTGGGGTTGTAGTTTTTTTCCCCGTTTCCAGCTGTTCCCAACAGCCAGGCGTTTCAAAACAACAAAGAGCGCAGCCGTGCCGCTGAGTTCTCTAAAACAGCTCAGGAGGAAGAGAGGGTCAGGGACTTGTTGACCTCATGAAAAACCATCAACACAGTTTAGAAATTCAGAACCAAGGTCAGGCCTGATATAAGACATTTGGGATAGCCTTGATCTGATACATAGTATTAATATTGGGTTGATAACCAGATGTTGAAGAATCTTGTATAATGCTGTATCAGATGTGACCTAACAAATCATGACTAACAAAACATGAAGGAAAGGAATGTAGCTCACATGATCACAACAGTAGCCACAAGTAGCCTAACATTAATATTGCAACAGCAAATAATAATAAGCCTACTACTTGGCCACCTTAGGTGAAGGGCTTCAGGTGGAACTAACTGTGACCACTTAGGTCCAGACTTTTGGTCAGGTTAGAAGGTCGGGAGTGCTTGTGTTTCTCATGTTGGTTTAGTGAGGAATATTTTAAAGTACACTTGAGCAACTCAAACACACCTCAAAACTTGTCCATCGATTGTATTAAACAGCTCCATTTAAATAAATGAATTCTGAAGAAGACCTCTGATGTCTAATGGGTAATGATGTTTGCATTTGGCAATTAAGCTTAGTAATGAAAAAGCATAATTATATTAATTTCCTCCTACTAATTTTGCATAATAAATGATTTGCCATTAAGAGCATTGTGCCATTAAGGCACTTCATTTTCACTCACAATGAATTTTCATATTCTTCAGCCTGTAATTTTATTATTATTATGAATTTTAGCTGCTGTGGATGTGAAGCCTTGCAATAAAGCATGACTGGTGGAGGAGAATTTTGAGTACAGGGATAAGTGTTTTTATTTGGTGAACAACTACAAATAGACAAAAAAAAAGACAAAAATGCAGACAAACCTCAGATGTCTGTTTAATGAGTTTACTCTTGAGTCTCTGAGATGCCAGTCCAAATAAAGTCTCAAGTCTTTGAGATGTGAGTCCGAGTCAAAACTTGAATCTCTGAGGTCCAACTTGCGTAATGAGTCTCTACAATGCAAGTACAAGTTTCAAGCCTTTATGGTGCAGTCAGCCAAGTCTCAAGTCTCTAACGTGTAAGTCTCAAGTCTCGAGTCTGTGGGGTGTGAGTCTAAGTCAAATCTTTGGACCAAGTTGAGCTTTAGGTCACTGAGATGTGAGTCAGAGTCGAGCCTTGAATTTCTGAGATCCAAGTTGAGCCCTGGGGCTTTAAAATGCAGTCCAGATTGAGTCTCAAGTCTGTGGGGTGTGAGTTTGAGTTAGGTCTCAAGTCTCTGGGGTGTGAGTTTGAGTTGAGTCTTAAGTCTCTATGGTGTGAGTTTGAGTTGAGTCTTAAGTCTCTGGGGTGTGAGTTTGAGTTGAGTCTTAAGTCTCTGGGGTGTGAGTTTGAGTTGAGTCTTAAGTCTCTGGGGTGTGAGTTTGAGTTAGGTCTCAAGTCTCTGGGGTGTGAGTTTGAGTTGAGTCTTAAGTCTCTATGGTGTGAGTTTGAGTTGAGTCTTAAGTCTCTGGGGTGTGAGTTTGAGTTGAGTCTTAAGTCTCTGGGGTGTGAGTTTGAGTTGAGTCTCAAGTCTCTGGGGTGTGAGTTTGAGTTGAGTCTTAAGTCTCTGGGGTGTGAGTTTGAGTTGAGTCTCAAGTCTCTGGGGAGTGAGTGTGAGTTGGGTCTCAAGTCTCTGGGGTGTGAGTTTGAGTTGAGTCTTAAGTCTCTATGGTGTGAATTTGAGTTGAGTCTTAAGTCTCTGGGGTGTGAGTTTGAGTTGAGTCTTAAGTCTCTGGGGTGTGAGTTTGAGTTGAGTCTCAAGTCTCTGCGGTGTGAGTTTGAGTTGAGTCTTAAGTCTCTATGGTGTGAGTTTGAGTTGAGTCTTAAGTCTCTGGGGTGTGAGTTTGAGTTAGGTCTCAAGTCTCTGGGGTCTGAGTATGAGTTGGGTCTCACGTCTCTGGGGTGTGAGTTTGAGTTGAGTCTTAAGTCTCTGGGGTCTGAGTGTGAGTTGGGTCTCAAGTCTCTGGGGTGTGAGTTTGAGTTGAGTCTTAAGTCTCTATGGTGTGAGTTTGAGTTGAGTCTTAAGTCTCTGGGGTGTGAGTTTGAGTTGAGTCTCAAGTCTCTGCGGTGTGAGTTTGAGTTGAGTCTTAAGTCTCTATGGTGTGAGTTTGAGTTGAGTCTTAAGTCTCTGGGGTGTGAGTTTGAGTTAGGTCTCAAGTCTCTGGGGTCTGAGTATGAGTTGGGTCTCACGTCTCTGGGGTGTGAGTTTGAGTTGAGTCTCAAGTCTCTGGGGAGTGAGTTTGAGTTAGGTCTCAAGTCTCTGGGGTCTGAGTGTGAGTTGGGTCTCAAGTCTCTGGGGTGTGAGTTTGAGTTGAGTCTTAAGTCTCTGGGGTCTGAGTGTGAGTTGGGTCTCAAGTCTCTGGGGTGTGAGTTTGAGTTGGGTCTTAAGTCTCTGGGGTGTGAGTTTGAGTTGAGTCTTAAGTCTCTATGGTGTGAATTTGAGTTGAGTCTTAAGTCTCTGGGGTGTGAGTTTGAGTTGAGTCTTAAGTCTCTATGGTGTGAATTTGAGTTGAGTCTTAAGTCTCTGGGGTGTGAGTTTGAGTTGAGTCTTAAGTCTCTATGGTGTGAATTTGAGTTGAGTCTTAAGTCTCTGGGGTCTGAGTGTGAGTTGGGTCTCAAGTCTCTGGGGTCTGAGTGTGAGTTGGGTCTCAAGTCTCTTGAGACAAATTATTGAGTCTTTGAGGTGTGTGCTAGAGTCAAGTCTCAAGTCTCTGAGACGTAAGTTTTAAGTCGAATCTCTGACTTGGAAGTCCATGTCAAGTTTTAAGCTTTTATAATACGAGTTTGAGTGAAGTTTCGGTTTTCTGAGGTGCGGGTCTGAGCCACGTCTCAAATCTTTCGAGCCTGTGTGATGCGAGTCTGAATCCAGTCCGTAGGGTCTTAGTGCAAAAACTTTGGCAGACAGTTTATTTGATGTTGTGTTTGAACTTCCAACCACAGGAGGGCACTGTTTTAATTTATCTACAGCCATTAGACTCTACTTCTACTCAAACCTATGCATATGGTAGTGTAACTTTAATATATCTGCACTATATAGCCTTGCTTGGCAGAACCACAATATATTGAACGGTAGCCCCTAATTGTATCGTCAATTGCTTATACTGCATGTTATATTACATCTGTTATATTAAATCTGTTTAGTCATAGCTTTTAATACTGTTTCTGGTACTTTCTGGTACGTTCTGTCTGTTCCTACATCCAACAATATTAAATACATATTGTATATTGAAAAAATAGGTTTAAGTATGAAAATAACTCTGTCACATTCAGATTTGATTTATTAGACTTACTGCAGGGGTTACGCTGGTGATGCAGGTGAAATAGTTTTGTTGAGCTCACTCCACACAAACCAGACATCACCACATGTGAACAACAGGCAAAGTAATCAGTGTCACTTGCCAGAAGAGCCGTGCTGAATTAATCAGATCTTATTTAGAAGTGTTGGAGTTTACGGAGTTGCGCTGTATGCGGGATGTCACAGCACAGAAGAGCAGAACCGATAAACTGCAGCTGTTAATGATTGTGCTGGTGGAAATGGTTCATTCGGGTCTTAGTGAATATTCAGGCTGGAGGCTGTTAATATACGTAAATAAGTAAATATAAATGTTTGCTTTGCACAAAACACTTCACACATGAAGAGCTCGGTGAGGAGGCGGAGAGCGCTGGGCGGACCGTGGAAGCCCTGTGACCCAGTTATGTATGTGTATGGAGTGCTGACCCCTGTGCTGACTGTGGCAACGCTGCTGACGCACTTTCACTGTGTAACACGGAAGCAGTTCTGACCTGGAGAATCACAAGCTGGATCTAAAACTCGCACACGTGAGTGTGTGTGTGTGTGTGTGTGTGTGTGTGTGTGTGTGTGTGTTCCTGTCTGCTGCTATTGTCTTGTTTAGTTTTGGTGTCAGAGTTTCTCCTGATCACTCCGCCTCCTGTTGGCTATAGGAAGCAATTGGTTTTGTCTCTCTCTCTCTCTCTCTCTCTCTCTCTCTCTCTCATCCTTTACTCCACACTCTCATTCTCACCCTCGCTGTTTCTCCCTCTCTGTCATCTGTTCCCTCTCTTTACTTTTCTCTCTCTCACTCTCTTTTTACCCCTCCCTTATCTTTTCTCTCTGCCTCTCATACTCTTTCTCTCATTTTACATATATTCTGTTTTTATTTTTTCTCTCACTCCTTACTACACTCTCTTTTCCTGGCTCTGTTATTTTTTTCTATCTTTCCCCCTCTCTCCTTTCATACTCCTCCTTACTCTTTCATTCCATCTTTTTCGTATTTCTCTCTTTTTCTCTCTCATTTATTTTCCACCTCTTCCTCACTTATATCCACTCTCTTCTTACTCCACTCTTTCCTTCAGTCTCGCATACACTCCATATTTCTCCTTACTCTCTCATTCCCTGTCTCCTTTTTATTTTTTATCTTTCTCTCTCTCACTTATATTCCACCTCTCCCTCAATCTCTCTCTCTCTCTCTCTCTCTGTATCTGTCCTCTGCTGCTCTCACTCTTTTCTCTTTCTCCCTCTTCCTCCCTGTCTTTCTCTCTTTCTTGCTCTCAACCCCTCCCCCTGTGTTTTCTCTCTCACACTCTCTCCCTTTACCACCTCCCTCCTCTTTTACGCTCTTACTCTCTCTCTCTCTTCCTCACGGTCTCTCTTTACCATTTCCCTCCTCTCTCTGCCTGTCTGTCTGTCTCTCTGTCTGGCTGCCTCTCTCGCTCTCTCTCTCTGTCTGTCTGTCTTGCTGCCTCTCTCTCAACCCACCCCCCAGGCTCTGAGCTCCTGCCTCTATTTTTATCCTCGCTCCGCCCCTCCCCTGTCGCTCGGCAGCTATTTCCAGCTCCGTGAAGCAGCCCAGTCTGTTTGTAAACTCCACGGCTCCACTCCGCTTCTCTCTCTGTCTCTCTCTCTCTCTCTCTCTGTCCCTCTCTGTCTCTCTCTTTCTCACTCGCTCGCTCACTCTCGCGCTCCCCACACGCAGCAGGGGAGGGTGTGGGCGTCATTTGCAACTAAACAAATTCAAACTAGAAAAGGGCCGTTTGGTTTTGTGAGGCTTTTTTGCGGGCTGAGAGAAAAGGACACTAGCCGTTGCCTACTGATCTACTTTCCTCTTCAGCATCTCCTCTCTTTCTCTTCCTCCCTTACTGTCTTTCTCTCTCTCTCTCTGCCCCACCATCTCCTTCCCTCTCTCTGTTTCTTGTCTGTGCTCTCTTACTCTCTATTCCACTCTCTCTCTCTCTGTGAGTCTCTATTCCTTCACTCTCTTTCTCCCTTTCCCCCTCACACTCGCTCTCCCTGTGCTGCTCTCTTTCTCTCTCTCCCTCTCTCTCTCTCTCTCTCGCGCGCGCCGTTTCTCGCCTGCGCTCGCTTACTCTCTCTCTCTGATCTCATTTGCTGTTCTCTCGCTCCATCTCACCGCGAGGAAGAGAAGGCGTCCAGTCAAACTGTGGACTTACCGCAGACACAACTCAAGACTTGTGCCGGATACGAGCGCCTTGCAGCTGTACAGGATAATAACAGACGCTCCTTCGAGTCTCCCTGTTAATTAACGTCAACGCCAGCCGAACTTGGATGGAAGCGAGAGATGTGATTGTTTTTTTGCTTTCTTTTTAAGAGTTGGGGACTGAAGTGAGCGACTCGTCCGCATAGAGACTTCACGTTGTCTTATTTACGTGGAATTATGGGACTAACGCGCAGAGTGGACATTCACCCACTGCTGAAAGACAATTGAGCAGAAGTGGCTTCTTGAAGTGGCGTTTCTTTTGTCCACATTCAGATGCTGATCGGCGCGCCGGACTCCGCGAGGCGCTGTTCAGTGTGTGAGCCGCGCAGGGTCTAAACTGCGGGTGGCCGTGTTGGTCCGAGCGAGCGCGTGCGCGTGTGTGTGTGCGTTTTGAAGCTGGGACACATTGGCATGCTCTTGCGGCCGACAGTGCCGGGGCTGTGCGCGATGTTGCAGACGATTTATGAGACAGAATCCTGCTTCTCCACAGACGCGCACAGCACAGCCAGCCGGGAACAGCCCACTGAACTGCTGCCTCACAACACCACCAACAGCATGAGCAGCATCGGTGAGTGCGTGTGCGTGTGCGTGTGCGTGTGCGTGTGTGTGTGTGTGTGTGTGGAGACAGAGGAGGAGTGTACAGAAATTAACAGAAGGGGGAATAAAACTCAGAGGCTGCAGATGCTTCAAACTTTATGTACTGTATGTATAAGTAATCGCGAGAAACTAGGTTCTAGCTATGTGAGCAGACAATACAAAATAATCCTCTCATTTTGCTTTTAAACCCATATATTACATAACTTTCAGCTTTCCTTATTTCTGTTAGTCTGTAGGTTGTTGAGTTGTCCTTACCTCTTCTACGAGCACTGTCCATCCTGCTGTCCTTCAATGCCAGCATTACTGATATTACTGATATTGTTAGTATTAGCAAAGTGTTTTGCTTGTAAATAATAGCTGAGCATTATGAAGCTTTAGTCAAAAATAAACAATAACCAAATTCATGGCATTGCAGTAGCTGTTAATAACTATTTATATAAAAAAGCTATCAATGAAACTCAAGCTGTATCTGATTAACAGTCATGTATCCTCAGCGACAGCACCCCTTTAACTAAGCCTTAGGCTTGAAGTATGGATAGTTCAAATGCATTTTAAATGCATTAACAGCATTTGAATAATATATATATATATACATATATATATATATATATATATATATATATATATATATATATATATATACATATATATATATATATACTGACAAAATGGTGATTTTTTTTAGATAATAAATAAAAGTTGCTTTCAGAGACGAAGTAAGAAAGAGCTATATGACACTTGTTTTTTGGGCTGGTAGGCTTTCAAGTTGGTGGATGTTGATATTTGTGTCATAAAAACCTTTGTTGTGTGGTGACTGCATACTGATTCTGTTCTGAGTAGTTGTGAGCTCTATTTGAACCAAACCTGCTGAACCAAACTGAGCTTCCTCACTTCTTCACTCAGCTTTCAGTCTTTGCTGTTCGGTCAGCACACATACATATGTCAGTATATCATGGCTGTCGTATTAAAATGCGCTTAAGCCCTGATTGTTTCACACGCGAGTTGCCAAAGAGCTGTCAGATTCTAGTTATTACATAGCTGTTTAAATAAACATAGACTAATTAAAGCCAAACAGGTTGTAGTTTTGTGTAGTAGTTCTGGTTTGTAATGACAGAAAGAAACAATGACCTGCTCTAAAGTACGTTAGACGAATCATTTCAGTGATGCGACCTAATTGCCATTGTAAAAGGTAGCAAACGTACTGTGCTGAATATTTCTATTTTAATATTTGCATATAAAGTTTGAAATATGAGGTGTTATGGTAGTTCTATATATTTTACCCAGTGTTACGCTTTAATTGCTGCGTGTAACCCCCTCCTGACATTGACGCGCCCCACTTCTGAGACCAAATTTGCGCCCCAGAAGCCAGTGATATTGTGTATGTTGTTTTGCCTGATTTACCTGTGCTGCAGTTTTCTCAGACTCCTGAGTGAGTAAGTGAATTCTCTATATAGAGACATCACATTTACTATATGAAACTTATTTACATAATACTATGTATATACACAGTTTATGTCATTTAGCTAGCAAGACACCATTGTATACTAAGTTCCTTTATTTTGTTCTTTCGTTTTTTTAGAAAAAGAAGTTAGAAAACAAGTTACAGAGGTGAATGCTGGGAAACAGACTTCATTTTGGACTTACTTTGGTCGTGTGTCCTTGCTGGGTGGGATGTTGATGTTCTTGTCTGAGGGCGGCGAGGTCAGGACATTTCTCACCTGTGCTTGAGTGTACAGTCAGGAGAAGCTATAGAAGAGAGCGTGGGCTGTGTTTTCCTCCAGCAGCGTTTATCTGACACCTGTTCAAACAGGAGGAGCTGCGGCGCTCTCCGCAGTCTGAGGGAAGCCAGCTGCATTTGGCTCTGATCTGAAGCCAGTTGTGGAGTTTAGAGCGGAACGGTCTGCAACTGGCTACTGTTTCTCCAGTCGAATCAACTGACCACTCGTTTTATCATTTACTAATTTGCTATCTGTCATGACATAAGCTGCATCCTCCACTTATCCACCCAGTTTGAATATGAATAGAGTTTGAGATATGTTTGACTTGCATCTGTGATTACAGACAACCAAGCAAATGTTTTCTGTTGCAGGTCCTGTGCAGCCCGAGCACAGACATGTGCGCGGAATTTCGTTCATCTAAAACGTTATTGTACGTCGTGACTGGCGCCGAAAATTCCTAGCGCAGCTTCTGATTCCATCATATGAGTTTGAATTCTTTACTCTAAGCTCCAAGTCATGATGATGGGATCAGTTAAGAATCTGATCCACATAGGGGAAATGAAAACCTACTATCAACGGCAATAATTTCCCCTATTGTCTGGAGGATGAAGGGAAAATTGCTTTGGGGACCGCCTTACTCCTAAACCAACGATTTGTTTATTTTCTCTGAGAATGTATGTCTCCAGTATCACAGAAGAAGATTTCCTTTACATCTCCTTCTTTCAAGAAGTCCTTTACACACTTCAGCGACACATCCAAGGGTGGCCTTTGCGTAAAAACAGAAAGAGGACAGGAGGAAAAAAGTTAATCCTTTTTTTCTGAAGTCCGCTTTAGTGAAAAGGGATCCATTGTTGCCAGCTGTGGCTCGTAACAGGGTCATGTAACAGGTTCTTTGAAAGCGCTGGACGGGGCTCAAGAAGGCTCAGCATATACTCTATAAACTAGAACGTATCGGCACTGCGGAGAGGACAAGTGTCTTTTTCTCTCGTGCTCCATTTTAGCACCGTTTTATGTGTCACACTTCGTTTTTGGCGCTTTGCAGAGGTGGAGCAGGTGGGTTGAGTGACAAGAACTTTCGTGCCTGTGAAGGGGAGTGAGTTGGCAGAGAAGGGTCGCTAAATATTTTTAATCCGAATATTTTTAATGCACTGTAAATATGACACGGTACACATACACATTTTGTGTGTATGTATATATATATTTCTATATTGATCATGATAGAATTTATATATATATATATATATATATATATATATATATATATATATATATATATATGTATTGTGATATATCGCGATGTTGCAAGCAAAGTGATATATATCGCGTTTTCTCAAACCCTACTAATAAACACACCACTATATGAACATGTTTGCCACTGCTTACAACAGCATTGCACACTTGTGCTGCTTGTTAATGTTGGATTGGAGCTAAAAAATGGATTGGAACACTGCCATCTAGTGGTCAGAGGTTTAAACACAAAACACAATGATTCACTGTCTGCCAGAAATCTGTGTATCGATACTGTGTTTTTGAGAATCGATACAGTATCACTAAACATTCCAATATTTGATTTTTTTGATATTTTCTTACACACACACACACATATATATATATATTCTTTGGACAGCAACAATATGAACGTCTGTCAGCATAAGCATCAATCACATGAACGATACAGAGCAATATAGGCAGGTTACCGGGCTCAGGTTTGTTGGGAGCTGAATTCTCTGAGGTAAAGGTTCACCACCACTCTCCACATGTTCTATGCTGTGTTCACATAGTGTCATTTTAACACTGCATTGGTGAGCTCCGTGGTGAAGGTTGCTCCTGTATGATGTGGCAGGCGTCTCTCATTGGCCTGCCGGAAACACGACCTTCATACGTTTACACCACTGTAACTGATCTGTCCCGTTCACGCCGTGCGCCACAGTTATGTAACAAGACATTCGGAGAGAGTGACCCTCGCCATCATTACACCTGCGTGATGTCTGCGTGTGTGTTTCCCACGCTGGCTGTTATTTCGGTTGCCCGGTTTGTTTATGGAGCAGCTGCGAGTTGGCCGCTGTTTGTCATTGCCGGAATAGGAGGCCCATTAGGTGTTTGACGTTTTTGTAGGGAGGGTTTTATTAATGCAGGGGAGTCGAACAGATGGCCTCGCGTTCGCCAGGACTGGGTACGGAAGAAGAATGTCGTTACGGAAGAAACAGAAGAAATAAAGCAAATAATGGCTGCCGTTCGTAATATGTCTTAAATGGCTGATCAGGTGCCGCTGCCGTCGTTCCACGAGGTTAAAAAAAAGCCAAACCCGAGCTGGAAACATTGCTCTTGTTTTGTGCGATATATACTACAGCTGTGTGTGCTTGTGTGTGCTTCAACAATGAGTTGACAAATAGGCCTCACTCAGCACTGGGAGCTGTTCAATTAATCAAACCTCAGTTATGCAACAGGAAAGCCCAGGGAATCATTATGGATTAGGTGCTTTGATGGGTGGCTGATCGTTCCCTCGTTTAGTTTTTTTCCGAACTCAAAAAAAAGGCAGACACGTCACATAACAAAAGTAATTAAAAAGCTAGAGTAAACATTCAGAGAAGTGCTGCTTGCCGGAAAGGGTTGAAATAAACAGCTTAAACAAAAAACTCATTGCAGAACCTTTTTGAGAGGAACGGGGTAAAATACTGTATATACTATATAGCGAATTGAATTGGTCACGTATGTCAATGTGATATTGAAGCTGCAGGGTTTATTTCTGGAAGTTTGCTTTGTTCTGAAAAGTTATGACCCTGTAGCTGGAAAGGTCTAGTCTTATGTCTAATCAACGTGACCTTTATGGACTACACAATATTATTGTTTGTTTATTGCTATCGCAATACTTCAATAGAGATGCCATGATATCACTTTGTCTGATGTTATATCCAGTGGGGAACCCTCAAGGCCTTCTAATGGTTTCATTTTCATTTAGTAGCATCTTCGGCCTTCAGGTAATGTAGTAACTTTGCAAGCATTGTAGTACTAAACAGAAGGGTTAAATTCATTAAATGGCCAATGGCAAACTGCCCAATCTGAGCTGTTCCATTCATTCAGTTTTCAGGAGCTGGACTGAAAAAAATCCACCCTTTATGAATTAACCAATCATGTTTTAACTTCCAGTGGGTGGATCCAGTTTTGGGAGAAGAACAAAAACATACTACTAGAGTCCAATAGGTGTGCTAGCAGAAATGACTATATTTGTATATTATAATAGATTTTCCTCATTTTTGACCATGTTTAGACATAAGACCTGTACCGAATGCCTAGCTCTAGTAGAGCGTGTAGATACCAATATTAAAACCTTCACCATCAACCAACAGTGAAATCAATCATATGAATATCAGCCAATACCAGTAGTAAGCATTGATATTGGCCCATTACCAAGACCTGATATCATAACATTGCCATCTAGTTTGTAATATTTAGCAAGGCCAGTTATAATCCCAGTACTCAGGTACATAATATATAGTTTGGGAGTACATTTGGGACATGTTTAAAGTGTGACCTGATGGGTAGAACTGGTGCAGCAGGACACGCTGGGTGAGTTACTCCAGTAAGGTCCAAGATGTGATGCGCAATCTGTGACATTAAGTTTGCTATGCAGCCCTAAACGCACCAAAACAGACGCACTGTGTTACATACCCTTTCTAATAAGAACAGCTGGAATTCCTCAGTGACGTCAGAGAGGCACTGCGCCTCGCTGTCTCAGGCTCCACAAGCTTCTGAGGAATGGTCACTCACACACTCATTCACGCTGCAGGCACAAAGCACTGCATTGATTTTTTTCCTTCTCCTTGTACAGATTCCCCAGATGACGCAGCAGTGATGTCAAAAGCTTTTTTCGGTGAATGAGGCGCGAGGAGACAGCCAGCGCTAAGGCTGCCTTTGTGCTCTGGGCTTGTGATGCCCGATTCTTTCATGCTGCACAATTTTGGTGTTTTTTTTTGTGGCGTCTTGCGTAAGCTCAACAGATTTACGTCCTCCTGGTGCGAGTTTGGGGCAAAATGATCAGCTTGTCTGAGGAGTTTTCTGAAGAAGTTTGAGTGACCACCTCCATCACCTGCCTCAGTACTCGTAATGTTTGTGAGATGTGCTTCTGTAAAAGCTGACTGTCATCCAACCTTAATGAGAAAATGGGTTCTAAAGCTGGCCAGATATTTTTTTATTATACAGTATGAATATCAGTTAGAACCTTTATGCAGCATTAACATGGGCATCATTCACAGCTCACTAGCTTTCACTCAGACCTGCCACAATCGTCATGTATTAGCTAATGTTTATCCACCATATGAACAGTGACCTTTTTTGATTAATTGTAGGCGACTATTAGAGATTAGACATGGTTTACTGTATACAGCTATTCGATAATTTACTTCTTAGATAACTTGCTACCTAGTAGCTCCTAACTGATGACAGACAAAGCTTCAGAGCTCAAATAAGCAAACATTGCTCGCCACTGCCCTGTACAGGTGTGATAGAGAGTCATATTGTTAACTCATGGTAAGTTTTAATCATGATTTTTTTTTTGCTTTCTTTTTTTACATTCATCTCAAATTAGACTGCACTCTGTTCTGTAAACAGTTAAAAAACACCTGATTGCTAAAGATAACAACTTCAGAAAATAATTGCTTTAAGCTTAAATAGGAGTGACCAAGCAATTATGTAATACCTGCAACAGTCCTGTTCCTGTGTGAAAACCATCCAGCTTCTCTTAGAAAACAAGCTGATCATCGTATCCCTAGCTTTGTTTATGTGAGACTAGTGAAATCCCAAGCACGCTGCCATTTGGCCAGGGTCAAACCGGGCCATTAAATGGATAAACGAATAGGACCTGAGTCAGTGTTTGCCTCACCAAATGGCAGCCAAAGCGCTATGTAAACCCCGCCATATGGTTGTAGTGTGTAAAAGACTCAGCTAGGTCCTTCTCCAGACGTCTGAAAAGAAATATTAAATAAAAAAATGTGCAGAAAGAAAAGAAATGATAGGGGATTGTGACCAGTGTGTTTGCTTCCACGATGCAGCTAAATAGAGAGCTGCTCTAAATTTAGCCTCATCGTTCCCACCACCAATAGCTGACCCCTCCACCCCACCTAAATGTTCCTGTGCTATAACGGGTCCTTGGGTATGTCACGCCTGTTTGCCAGGCCACTGCTCTGGGATGGTGGGGCAAGGTGCTTGGGGTTTGGTGGGAAGTGCACAAAAACACAGAGCTTTTCTCCAGCCACGAACTCGGACATCATCTCTGCTGGCCTAATGAGTGCAGTAGATGATGTGAAGTTAACTGACAGAGTTGAATATCAAAGCATTGTTTTACTTGTAAATGAGTCTGTGATGCAACATTCATACGATCCAGCCGGTCGTTCTGCAGATTGCATTACTGCAGGAAGCGTAGAAGGCAATATGACTACAGTTATTTCGCTGCGTTATAAAAGACTAAATCACTTCTCACACAGACAGTGTGGTAACCATGGTGGCCCCCATTGCCGGAAGGGTCCACCTGGCATCATGAATGCAGTTCTATTGGCTGTAATCACCTACTGTTGGCTCTGTTGGTTGTTATTACCTACATTCCTTACATGAATCTGTATTGAAAAACATGTTTAATCATTCCTAATTAAACTTTGCAGGGCTGGACCTGGATATGAATGTATAGAAACTGTTCAGATATTTGTTTGTGGATAGTTATTGATTTTTTAATTTTACAATGTTTTGGCTGAATGCACACTATCAGTTAAGGTGAACTAGCTACTGTAACTATATGAAATTAGCTCTTAAAATTATAGAGTTTCTGAATGACGATGGGGTTGATAGATGAAATGATTATGAAAAGAATGGTGTGCGTGTAGGGCATTCTCTAGTGCGCCATTGCAGGCTTGGCATGACAGATCTCCTGATGTATTGTTAAAACAGACTGATTTAAATATAGGAACTGAGGAATCCAATACAGGGACACTATGACCCAGAATCCTCACATAGGAAACAGACGCTCCAGTGTGCGCCGTCTGTGTCGTACACTTGTACTAAGAATACCCCACATATCGTTTTCATATGATCTACTATTAGGTGTTAGTAGCGTATAGCCCTATTATGGCTGTCCGAGGTATTCCTGGAGGCAGGGATGTTATTATAGAGAGACAGTTGGGCTGATATAGGTCAAGGGTTAGAACGACAGCATGTTTCAACTTGGCCATTCCTCCAGAGACAGTCTGACCTTTGTTTCCTTACTTATCAAATGAATGACAGCTATTGACAACATTCAGTGTACTCGCAAAGCAGGTTTAATATAGAACAATAGACTTTTCTGTGTACATCTAAGTCTTAAGCTAGCATCTAAGACAAGCAAAGCTGGAAGTAACACAGTTTAGTGTTTTTTAGTGTCGCAAAATAGGAAGCTTGCATCAAGTTAGAGTTATAGACGCACTTCTAATAGACCTCTTCCTTCTATAGTCGGTAGCATGCTTACTTGAAGAGCCCAGGCTTAAGCTGGTTTTCTTGTTTTTTAAAAAATGAACCTCGTGATAATCGAAAAGGTGTATCAGATCTGATATGTTTTGGTGTACCTATGTTTTTCGCTGGATTTCACTGGATCTCCTGAACAACAAGGTCATTAAAGAGTCCAAGTACGAACATTGCTACAGTCAAGCTACCATCACTGTCCGTTGACCTGACTGTTGATGTCACCAAAATACTGTCACAAAAGCCAGCAAGCTTTGTCAGGTTGTTAGGATACTTCGGCAGTAGTAGCTACTGTTTGAAGCTACTTCAGCAGCTGATGTTGCTATTTAATAGTCTTAGTTTTATAGTTTAATAGTGTTAGTTTTATAGGAGCTTCATGTGATATCCCACACAGGAGTGTGATTGCTGCGATTGTTCATTTTCTGACTCTGTAAGGTCCTCATAAATCAGACGTTTCAGTAACATTTGAGTGATGTGTGCACATAACAAAACACACGGTTTGGAACAATGTCTTTTTTAAACAAGATCTAAAACTATGTTCATTTTCCCCATAGAGTAAACCTGCTATAGCATGACCCATATTTTGGTATTGGCTGTAGGAAGCAAGTTTCAACGTGACAGTAAAGTCAAATTTTGGACAATTTTGAAATTGTGGCCAGTTGTGTGTGTTTATTTGTTGGTGTTTGTCCCAAAAAATGTCCTGAAAAAGGAAAAAGTATAGTAGCCTTAGCTTGGACCTGGAGTTACTGATATGGGCATTACACTGACCACAGAATAATGCGCAACTCCAGCTGACTACTTAAAACGCTGTTAAGCCATTAAATAAAGTGCAGCACGACCGCCGTGTCCTGTTGTACTTACAGACAAGAAGAAGTTGACATTGCATGGCTGGAAACAATATTGCCATCTTGAAGCTTGAGCTTGGTCTGTACTTTTCTCCACTTTTTATCAATAGTGGTATGTCATAGTGCTGGAAACCACATAAGCAGGCCTGTTTGAGATTACCCCACAACTTAACACAGTGTGACAGTTTAGAGATGCAGTTTTTCAGGATGCTAGTCATTGCGGCACTAGCTTTCAGTACTTGTTTGCTACATTAGAAGGCATCTGGTTTGGGTGATTGTCCTCGTTTAGGAAACTGGAAAAGTTGTGTAAATTACGTTTTTTTTTAGCCAAACCACCATGTTTTGTGGATAGAACAGGAAGTACAGAGGAGAGCAGGCTACAGGGGGAATTTCTCCATTTTACATGTGGATGTGGGACTCACAAATGAGCTCCTACCCACCAAGGACTTGTCTTTGGTGGAGACAGGGTCTCCAAACTCTTTACAGCGAGTGCTCGAGTTTGTGGTACAGCTACAGCATCAATGAAGGAAAGCTACGTACTTAGTGGCCTACAAGTGGCCTCTTCTAGCTTTCATTCACTGTCACCAACACTAGCATGCTTCTTCTTAGTGCTACGGCTATGGTGTCCCGCTCCTGAACACGAAACGAGAGCCGGTCACACATAACAGATTCAGCAGTTACGAGAGAGAGAGACAGAGAAAGAGAGAGAGTGACAGAAAGAGATTGGCTCCTAATTTAACCTCAGAGAAAGTCATACGTTGTCAAAGCCAGATGCTATATTTGTCACAGGCAAATGAAGCACATGCTGGAGGGGCTGGTGACTGGACTGGACCCAGGACACCCAGAGATGGGGTGGTGTGGTGGGTTTTTTTGGGGGTTTTTTTTGCACTGGGTTGGTTTTGGCCTGTGTTTCTCTTCTGATTGGCTTAGTCATCGTAAACTCTGGAGCTTGGTCCACATTCTTGGAGTTTACAGAGTTTGACAGTGCCTGACTTTCTAAGGCTTTACTTTAAGGTGAATGAGCCTGTGTTTTGATATGTTTTCTCTGACAGATGTTGCAGATAAGAAGTTTGTCTCAGTTTTCGGACCGTATGAATCCTGGCTGCTCAACACAGACTGTTCTATAATGACTTCAGCAAACGAGAACCCTGGAAGTCCGAGAGCTTTGACGTTCTCCGAATGTTTTTTCTGTGTGTCTAATCATATAATTTTCTCTTAGAGGGAAAAAAAGCTCTCTATTTCAGTTTCAGTAATAAGCCCAAAATTGCCCCCCCTCCACCTCCCTGCTGCTCTTTTTCTAAAGAGCGGCATGAGCTGAATTCCGCACCACACATCGAAGTTTACCCAGAAAACAACATTCCACTCATGCAAGCGTTTGACGTCAATGCTGGTGCATTTATAGAACACGTAAACAGTGGCCCGCTCTCAGCCCGCTACTTAGCCATGACATTTCATCGTCTCCGTGTTTATGCTTTGCATTCGGCTTCTTCTTCTTCTTCTTCTTCTTCTCCTTCTTCTCCCTCTCCCCCTCCTCACGCATGAAAGCTTGTCCCATGTGAGCCGAAGCCTGAAGGAGAAGGTGCTCAGCTGCCCCTCAACTCATTCTGGCCACTTCTGGGGGCCTGTGCGTGTGTTGAATGGGACACTGTTCTGGAAGGAAGGCGGGGGGTGGGAAATGGAGTTTTATGGTCCGTGGCTTAAGTAGGAAGGAAAGCACGGACATGCTGTTGGTGGCCTTCCTCATGTGATGTGCTGCTTTCAGCAGAAAGACATGGAGTTAAAGTTGGAGTTGGGCCGAACATCTAATAGGCGCTGTTTTCCCTCTCGCACTAAATAGGGTCAGTCAGCCAAAGCAGGTTGAGTGTTTTACTTATGTGGTTTTTCATATGCTGTTATCTGAGGATGAAAATATCAACAAATATCAGGCTTCAAGATGGCTATTGCTGTTTTTAGCTAAATGATGTACTTTTCTTCATTTTTATAGGTAACAGTTCACATATAGTTTCAGAAACCACATAAGCAAGTCTATTTAAGATCACTGTAGGCACGCGTTTAATGATTTTAAATTTGGATTGCATGATTTGGTGGAGTACTAGATTCTAATGCTAGTCAGCTACATCAGACTGTGTGTGGCATATAAAATTTGTTCTCTTACATACTTTAATTTTATTTTGCGTTAAATGTATACAATTGCCAAAACAAAAATGCTAAACTAAATAACACCACACATATAACCCAGCTTTAGAAACCAGATTTAGCCTCAACACGCTTGAAGGAGAATGCTTATGCTTTTGATTCTGTTTGTATAGCCTGCACATTTCCTGCATAAAAGCCTTGTAATAAATAATGAACGTAGTAGCTGCTGAATAATAAGCCAGCAGCGTTTGTCAAACAGTGAAATAGGTAAAGAAATTTGAGCAACACAATACTAAGTACTATAGTAATAAATGTAATTAAAGGTACTTGAGGCACATGTCAGCACTGCTAGATGCAGGCAACACCATTTAGTTAGCTGGGCTCATATCTTATTACTCTACCCATACATGCTCTAAAAGATCTGAGTGAATTTTGGGCTAACAACCACAGACATCCATAAGTTTCTATAGGTTTTCGTATCACTGTAGCTAAATAATACTACTACACCTAAAACTAGACCTAAACCTCTGGCAAAACACACACTCAGCAAACTTTAGCGCAGTCATTCACTAAAAATGTGCCTTCGCCCGATGACCCTGGGGTTGGCTCCAGCTCCTAGTCCCCTCCCCTGTGACCCCGGGATAAAGCGGAATATGGCGGATTGATAGTCATAATATAATATAATATAATATAATATAATATAATAGTGTAAGTTAGTAAAATATACGACTTTTATAAACACATTTTTACATAATGCACAATATTGTTTATTATGGTTTATTATAATAGGTAAAGAAATTTGAGCAAAACAATACTAATTACTATAGTAGTAAATGTAATTAAAAGGTACTTGAGACACGTGTCAGCACTGCTAGATGCAGGCAACACCATGTAGTTGGGTGTGCTCATAGCTTATTACTCTACCCATACATGCTCTAAAATTGGAGAAGATCTGAGTGAATTTTGGGCTAACAACCACAGACATCCATAAGTTTCTGTAGGTTTTTGTATCGCTATAGCTAAATAATACTACTACACCTACAACTAGACTTAAACCTCTGTATCCAAAGGGCTATTTTTCTGCTCCATAGGATTTTCCAAAAAAGAAAAGTTGATTTGTGGTGAAAACGACACAAAGTGTCCTCACTTTACCAGAAATTTCATTATGTCCTGTACTTACGAGGACATCACAAATATAGCACTATGAGCGCACACACACACACACACACACACACACACACGCTCCCTCCTGGCTGTCGTTTTGTGGGTTTCCACAGTAGAACTGCCGTGTGCTTGTTTTCCCAGAGCACGCTGGTGAGCGGGGACCCCTTCAGGAGCCACTGGAGCTTCCTCAGCCTCATAAATCACACAGCCTATTTACAACCGCTCTCTTATTAGCTCCAGGCCCGCGCCTGAATCTCCCAGAAACTCTCCCAGAGTGTCTAAATATCACCCCGCTCTACACGCTAACCCGCTTTTTTCCCTCTCCCCCGTCCGATCTGCCTTGGCAGAGTTTCCTCAGAACCAGTAACTGGATCAGACCGGCTACTGTTTGAGTCCCTCTCTCTCTTTCCCTCTCTTTGTTTCTCTTTTTGCTTTGACTTTCTGTATTTCTCTCTCTCCCTCTCTCTCTCTCTCTCTCTCTCTCTCTCTCTCTTTCTCTCTCTCTCGCTCTTTCACTGTCTCTCATGCACTCTCTTTCTTTCATTCTCTCTCTTTCTCTCTCTCTCTCTCCCTCTCATGCACTCTCTCGCTCTTTCACTGTCTCTCATGCACTCTCTTTCTTTCATTCTCTCTCCCTCTCTCTCACTCTCTCTCTCCTTCTCTCTCTCCCCCCTCCCTCCATCCTCTCCCCATCCCTCCCCGCCCCCCCTCTTGTGTGTGCAGCTAACAAGGAGAGAGGACGCAGAGCAGATTTGACAGTTCAGCCTACCGCACGTTGCTATGTGCTATTTCTGGAAAGCAATATTCATGCTTCTCTCTCTCTCTCTCCCTCTCTCTCCCCCTCTCCTTCTCTCTCTCCCATCTCTCAATCTCTCGCTCTCGTCGCGCTGAAGCGGAGCTGGTGTAGCGTCGCTGAAGAAAATAACCATGACGTAAGCTCAGCTTTTTGCAAAAACAGCCTTAAAAAAGAGAAAGGTGGTGGGGGGGCGGGCTGGGGGATGGGGGGTAGGGAGGCACATGCGGGAGAAAGGCTGAAAAACTAAAATAATAAATGAGCGTCTCTGGAAGGCTGCAGGGGCCTGTTGGGCATTTTTTGGCACACTGGAATGAGGCGTCTCTAATGGACAGAAACACAAAGCTAATTGGCAAAGATCTTTTCACGCCTGTGTCTGAGGAACGTGTTGGTGAAAAGCCCTGCTTCACTAAAGGTGCTATAAAACATGACCTGAGAAGCATCACTGTGTACACACCAGGGGCTCCACAGTGTATTATTTGTTAGGCGTTATCGTGATGCTGGTCTTTGCAGTGCAGTTCACAGAGCTATACAGTTTGGGTACTGTGTGTTGTGAGCATCCTGACCATGAGAGTCGCACACGTGTTCCTGAGGATGTCCTGAGCCGAAGATGTTTAGGCTCCCGATCAGTGCAACTGTCAGGAGGTTGCAAGCCCGGGATGCCACAGCCATCCATCCAAGCCCAAGAGAGCATCACTGATCTTACTGTCTCTGGATGAAGAGTGGTCCTTTCCTCTCGTCACACAGTGTGATACTAGATAACGGGGGCATCTGGTAGTGTTTTCCTCAAAGCATCTCCTCCAAGAGTGTTTTAAAACCGATATCATTGCGATATCATCACTGTGCATCCCTAAGCACTTCTATATCTACACAACTTTACATAAGAGGGCAAAAACATTCTTTACCTTCAGTGTAAGTTAATGAGTTTTGTCTGAAGTAGTTCTGTCAGAGGAGCTGCGGTAATGTAGTTTGTGCATGATTTGATTGGCCGATTGATAGGAGATGAAACATGCAGACGTTTACAGCATTACACACCACACTTCTGAACAGTAGCAACATGTATAGGGTGTGCAATATATATAGTTAACGATAATATCTTAATAGACTTGTTAACGATGCATGAGTTGATGTTATTGAGTACGTACTGACTGGGAAAAAACAACAATCAGAACGCCTCGACTCCACACGCTCACTACTTCATGCTGTGAGTGCGCATACTGTGTGCTAGCATAGGCTAAAGCTAGCATAGCTGCCTAAACAACTCACCTAAAGCTGAAAGTGAGTAAACACTGCACCAGAAACTCAGACATTACCAGCCTCGCAGTCTACCGCCTTAGACTTAACTCCTCGGCGAGGATCATCTTTGTGGTTTGGATTTGAAAAGACTGACGTTGCTCAGAGAACGCAGTTTGCAGGCTTTGTAAGAAAGCGGTTGTCGTTAAAGATCGCTACAGCTAACTTGTTGCATCATCTCCCAACAAACCACCGCACAGAGCATGAGGAGTATGAAAAGCCTCGGGAGCGCAATGTCCAGGACAAACATAAATCAGCTTAAAACACATGATCAGCAAACTTTAGCTTAACTTTAGAGCCATTCACTAAAAATTTGCCTTCGCCCGATGACGCTGGGATTGGCTCCAGCCCCCGCTGTGACCCCGGGATAAAGCGGATATAATATAATATAATATAATATAATATAATAGTGCAAGCTAGTAAAATATAAGACTTTTATAAACACATATCTAAATATTGAAATATCGTTTATTATTGTTTATTAACAAAATTACAGGAAATATCGAGATATCAGTTCTTGTCAATATCGCACAGCCCTTGGGAGGAGACTGTACATCTCATTTCAGTGGGGGGTGATGCCAGTTATCAAAGGAAATTCCAGTTTTGTTGTGTTACTGAGGTAGCACAGAAGATAGATTACTCTGGTATGATTACCTGGCAGGTTTGTCAGACCTACAGACATTGCAGGTGGGTTAAAATCGTGGATCTTGTAGTAAATGACTCAAATTACAGGTAAAACTAATCCAGCTGGAAAAGGGCTGAGCCAGTAACCTGAGTGCACGTGTTTCTCAGATCAGGCTTTTTGATGTTGTGCAGGTCAGATTTGCTGCCTGTGTGTTTTTCCTAAACTAGCTGGCTGTTTCATAGCAGCTTGATTGAATCTGATGTTTGGTGTTCGTTTCCAGTGGAGGTTTGAATATTTATTCTGGGATTCCGGTTTATTTTCCTCCGTCAGCGCCGGGTCGTGTGTGTGTGTGTGTGTGTGCTGTTGCTGTGATTTATGGTGGTTCTGGACCTTTTCAGCTCCTGCTTTGTTTCTGTACTGGAAGAAGCGTATCCCATGATTCACAGCGCTGTCCAGCAACCTAACGACCGAGCGGCTCTGAGGGAGCAGAGAGCGTTTATTAATGACCGTCCTTCAGAAACCACCTCAACGGCCTCACTACATCTCTCTTTACCTCTCTCTACTACTCTCTCTCTTTTACTCTCCCTCTGCACTCTACACTATATATATATATATATATATATATATATATATATATATATATATATATATATATATATAAAACTCAACCGCTGTCTTTCTTAATCTATACTTCTATACTTCTCCCTTTCACTGTCTTTCTATCACTGTCTTTCTTTTTTCTATCAGTTTCTCTTTCTCTGCTGTGTCTCTTTCCTTCTCTTTGAATCACTTTTTATCTTTTAATGTCACCATGACTCTTAGTCTATCTCACTCTTTGCATGTCGCCCTTTCCCTCCTGCTCTGTATCTCTCTTTGCCTCTATCTCCATCTCTCTCTTTCTCACTCTCACACGTTTTTCCCCTCTATCTGCTCGTCTCTCTCTATTTATCTCCCGTTCTCTCATACACACATTCCTCTTCCTCGCTGACTTGCTACGTCTCTCTGCCCCCATCTATCCGTCTGCATGGAGATTTAGATTCACTTCTAAAATAAAGCTCCGGCTGCCAAAAACGAGAGAGGGCTGTTGAATGGTGTCAGCAAATTGTGTCAGCAAACTCCACTCCTGTCTGAAACCCAGAAACAGAAGAGAAGCCTCCAGAGAGAGGAGAGGAGACGAGACGAGAGTAGAAGAGAAGAAAGGAGAAGAGAGAAAAGATCAGAGGAGAGAAGAGGAGAGCGTGAAAAGAGAACAGAGGAGAATAAGGCGAGAGAGGAGAGAAGACAAGGGATGAGGAGAAAATAGAAGAGTATAGGAGAGGAGACTGCATCTGTCCGCAGGGAAAAAGTCCCCAAGGAGGCCTCAGATGGATAACCGAGTTATTCTGTCTCTCTGACTCTGAAAGACACACACAGTCCTGTTTCGGTTGTTGATCTGGAGCTGCTAGTCTGCTTAGTATCTAGCAGCGCTGCTGTAATACACACTGTTCATATACCTTCACTTAGTCTCGTTCTTCTCTGGGGTGTGCTTTTAAAAAGAACTGCAACTAATGACTGCCTCTGCAATCTGTTAGTCAATTAACTATTATTCAGTTAATTAATTAATTGAGCAATTATATCTCTTCCATTTGTGCAAGCGATTTCCTTCCCCACAGTTCAGTGAAACAATAGGAGCCATATCACCCACTAAACCTCTCTTCAGAATCACTTCAGGAATATTAAAGAGTAGGGGGGTACATCTCCATCACTGAGGGTGATACGATACTCATCTTGATGCGTTGTCAACGATCCGATGCATTAAATATGCATATTAAAAAACTACAAATGCAATATGATACGATTCACTCCTTCTGCGATGTAGGGGTGTGAGAAAATATCGAAACATCGAATATCGCGATATTATGTTCAGTGATGCTGTAACGATTCTCAGAAACACAGTATCGATTATTAATAAACGCTTTAAAGATTATTGGCAGACAGTGAATCATTTGTGTGTTGTGTTTAAACCTCTGACCACTAGATGGCAGGGCTTTAATCCATTTTCAGCTCCACTCCAACATAATTAAGCAGCACAAGGACGCAATGCTATTGTAAACTTTGGCAAATCTGTGTATATAGTGGCATGTTGTTGTAGTTGTATTTAAAAAAATGCAATATATCGTTCAGCTTGTAATAATCGCAATGTATCGTGATATATTGAATCGTGACCGCTGTAATACATATTGTATCGCTAGGTTTTTGCCAGTACACAGCCCTACTGCAATAGCCCTAGTGCAATTGAACCCGATATGGGTCGCCACAGTGCAATGTAACCAGATATGGTTTTGCTTCTCTTAAATCTGCCAGCAAATCTTAAATGAAGTGAAAATACATGCTATTTTTACTTCACAAGTTTGTTTCCCTAGCACTGCAGCTCAGTAAATATCACATTTATGCAGTTGTTTTTTTTTACTTCTAAAAAACACTCAGCTCTTTCACAGACAGGCCTTTTCACATGTGCAAAAAAAGTCTCTGACAAAAGACAGAATAAAACCTATAACACTTTCTCTGTAGCAGCAAGACTGGATTTCTTTATAAATAAATAAGGCGATGGTGCCAGTTATTGCCTTAGAAACAGCGGGGTTGTTAGCCACCGGGAAAAGACAAAAGTTGCAGTACTTTGCTCACCGGTCATACTAGAGTTACTGCAGGGGGCAGCCCGAGCTGAACGTCAGGAAGAGTGTGAGACAGGCGCCTCCGCGCTCAAGCCTTGTCACTGCATACTGCCTATGTACTTCATAGCAGCGGCATGCGTCTTCTGAAACTGTCATCTGGACGATAGTGCAACCCGTGCGAGACTTGTCTGTGCTGAGTCTTTGTGAAAAATGGTGAAAGAGCACACTTTACAACAATGTAGAGAGGAGGAATCAGTTTAACTGGATGATTATTGGTTGCATATTATTAGTCACATTTCTAAACAATAAAGGCCTCAACTAATAAAATGATGCATCCTGAGTTCATCCCAGATTATATCCAGTTTCGGAATCTGGGAAATCACATTATGGACTATTGCGCTGGTGCACCGATGCAAATGGATGAACCTTACCATCCCGCTTATAGAACTTCTGTTTTAATGTTAACTTTTTTCTAGTTGACTCATTGTTGATTTCAGTCCTCTGAGTACTTGTGATTGGTGGTTTTGTGTATGTAGAAGTAAGAAGTAAGGGCTTGTGATGTCATATGGCTAATCTGTTGTGATTAATGACCTCCCATTGTTGCTACTAAACTTCTAGAAAGTCTAGAGCATGCTCCTGTCTTAGTATACTGGGTTCTGTATAGTGCCAATAAATTAATTACTTTTTACTGTTATAGGTAAAATACATTTACATATTTCTGCACTCAAATAGTCCTTTGAGTAGTCATAGTTCTTTACATTACCGTTAACTAAAGAACCCTTGAAGACCCCTGTTTAAGGATGTAGGTAAGGGCAATACAAATGATGGATAACAACAGGAATAATAATGATAATTTTAATAACAGTCAATTTCACAAGCCCTTCTAAATTATGTAAGGTTCCTTATTAAGTAGGGACGCAGCAAAGTGGGAAAGAACTGATGCCAGTATTTATCACGTACTGCTGATACAGAAACTGTAAAATATAACTGTAAAATTAGAAAATGTATAGATTAGAACTGGAGTCATCTGAGATCTGCTAGAATGGCTGCTTGTGTTATAGGCATGTTTAACAGAGAAGTAGAATATTGACTTTTAAGGGTTTTTCTTCATTGAATCATTTGATTACATGAAAGTTTTGTGAAATCTGAAACTCTGTAATTGTGCCAGATGCTGTTGTCCATCTTTAGCTGGCCCAGGCTCAGCATGATGGTATATATGACGTGGTCCTATGCTGGTATACCTTTATACTGCTGCGCGTCCCACCCTTATGTTCTGTATGCTTTAATATTTGCTGATGGGAATCTCCTTTTTTGAAGGCAGAAGCCCAAATTGGTGCAGTCAGGCAGGGCATGGCCACACTTAGCATGTGATGTTCTCCCATCTCTCACATCAAAGCCTGTCTTTCTGCAGGGAGACTCCATAAAACTCCACCATCACCGCAGCTTCTGCATCACAGACACACAGAGAGAGTACGTGTGTGTGTGTGTTAGAAAAAGAGTATGTGTAGCAGAAAATGTGGAGGAACCCAAAATAGAAGCGTTCCCTTTTAAAAGCGCAGCGTGCCCCCCACCCCCCTTCACCAGCTCCCCCCAGTGCATTATTAATCCTGGCTTATTTATAACCCACTTTTTCACAGGCACACTCTGGGTTCTGTCACAGCTTGTCTTTAATCTCCACTGGGAGTGAAGAGGGGGGATGAAGGGTGAAGAACACGCGGGAGTAGACGGAGGAGAAGACACATACAGGGAGAGGGAAAGAGAGAAAGAGCTCCAGTCAGAAAGCTCCTCTCTTCCCTGGAGATGTAGGGGGGGAGCCATTTTGATACACACCTCAAAGCGAAAGCGGAAATACATATATATAGAGTGGCGTCGTTTCTTTTGTGTCCCTGCCGTCGGTGTGTTTAGATGTTGGGATGGCAGAGAAAATTCCAGATCCAGCGTTTGGCATCCTTGCTGAGCGAGAGTTTCCGTGGGGGCAGGTGCACGATACAGTACAATGCACAAGTCAGAGAACAGCCAAAACAGCCATTAAGTGATTAATTTTTCAGGAAATGCTTCTGAAGAGATTACATAGAAAATAATCCACATGCTCAAGGAAGGGGAATGTCAAGGGAAACCAAAAACAGGAGTTTCCAAAACTAGACCTCGAAACATAATTCAAAGGTGCAAAGAAAGTGGGACTCTTAAGAACCGTGCAGGACCTGGTAGACCACCAAAACTGTCCTCATCAGATAAATCACACTTAAAGCTTTTCGTCTTGCTTCAGATCCAAAAGCATCCACAGGTGTTTCTGTCCATCCTTCCACTGTGAGAAGACAACTCAGCACTATGTGTCGGAAAGGATGTGTAGCTGCCAAGAAGCCCTTTCTGAGCAAAGGAAGTAGATAAACCAGAAGAAGCTGCTGGTGTTCTCAAAACAGTGAACTGACCACCCTAGAATTCAGACCTCAGCAGCGTTGAATTAGTTTGGAATTATGAGAAGCAAAACAGTTTGAGGTGTGGAAAAAAAATCCCTGCAGATCTCTGAAGGGGATGACTTTGACTTTGGCTCGACTTTGTCCAGCGTTGCAGACGTGGGTAGGGACAAGACCCTCTCGTCCACTTTCCTGCTTCTCCATTCACTGATAACTGTTTGACAGAGACTCGCTGATTTCAGATGCCAGATATCATGTGGTGGCAGCGAGTCAGCTGAACTGTTAACCTGAAGTGGTTGGATGGGGTGTTGTGCCTACAAAGGCGTTTGTAGCTACTCTTGCGAGGTCGGACAAGCTTTACAGAGCGCTGGTAAATATCCCCTACTGTGTAAATCAGTTTCTGTAACTTCAGTTGATTATATTTGGGTGCGCATACTTGAAAATTAAGCTATGAGAAGGTTTTAAACAACCAATGTGTTTCACTTACGGAAAAATCTCAAATCTCAAAATCTTGCTGTTAGCGTGTGACACAGACAAAGCTGAGACTTGACCTTATGTGTTTTTATTAAGAATGTTGTTAAATATGTGGTTTATATTATTCATTTTGCTAGCGAGAGATGGACAACCATTTTATTGTGAATAAGTAAATGCTCCATACATGGCAGGCGTTGTAAAGGCAGTCCTGCACTTCTCCAGTTCAACAGGCTGCTTATCTATTTGTATAGTCTGCTGCCCATAATATATCTAATTGTGAATTTGTATCAATTTGAACTGCAATTATTTTCTATAAATTAGTCTTTAGGTGTGTTTTTTGGCATAAAAGAATATCAGGCTTTTCGAGGCCTGACCCTGAATGTTATGTGCCAGACTGCGTTGTGCCAGTTGTGGTTGTGATGTCACAACGTGCAGAGATTTGGTCGGATCTGATTGGTCTAACTCATCTCCAACTCATTTTAATGTAAATGACAGATACGAGGGGAAGCGGTGTGGGAGTTCGGTGATGCCCAACAGAGACTTGCAAGTTTTACGACTCTCTTCGACTCTGAGCTGGGGAGAGAGAGTGGAGTGTGACAGGCTGTGGCAGGTCCTGTCACCACTGCTGAAAAAAATCCAGAGAAAACACTGTATTAGGTCACATTTCACCTAAAACTTAACAGCACTGTTGGTAATATAACCGCATAAAATAGAATAGAATAGAATTGTGGGCTATAGGCTGTATAAATGAGTTTGGTATGAAAACGCAATGTCCCTGTGCTCTTTTTCACTCTCTTAGCTCTCTGCAAGCTTATTACCTGTTACCTGCATCACTCATCAGTGATCATAAACAAGAATCATGCTCATGTTCAGTCATCAAAATCAAGTAAATATCAGAAGGCCTACAAGCACTCAGAAGCTAGATCAGAAAGCTGAAGGCTGTTTTTTCACTCCTACATCATTTATGCTCTCGGGCCACTTCCTAAACAAGCTAAGAAACTGTCCCATCATAACTAGGACTTGAAATTGAACTGAAAACAATATATTATACACCCACTTT
Organism: Megaleporinus macrocephalus; assembly: GCA_021613375.1. Classification (NCBI taxonomy): domain Eukaryota; kingdom Metazoa; phylum Chordata; class Actinopteri; order Characiformes; family Anostomidae; genus Megaleporinus; species Megaleporinus macrocephalus. Next base: position 36,683,835 of record CM038703.1, read on the forward strand.
TACAGTACACCCTCGACAGTGTATAGCTTCAGTGTACGGGCTGAAATTAGTTTTGTCATTATCGTTATACTGGTGTGTCGTATATAAAGTGCAGATCACTCAATGTACCGACAATGCAAATCATGAAAAGAGAATGAAAGGAAAAGCCGGCCTCTTAGAAACAGCTCTTAGCCATTACTCTGCATGGAGACTAGCCGGCTCTCGACGTGCACTGATTACGACCCCCCTCGCTTGGGCAGCTGCTGCACTTCACAGTCTCTTGGTCCTCACTCCAAGCTGAGAGGCAGTGCGGCTTCTTCGCTAATACCAATAGCATGAAAATACTGATATATATTTTTTAGGGAAAACCTTTAAAGAAACGTTTAGGAGATGCATATATGAGACACAGAACAACGTTCGTTTTTTTTTTACGTCTGTCTTTATATTGTTCAGTCCTGTTTTTACTAGATTACCCCAAAACAATATTTTACCACAGGTTTATATATATTTAGCATGAATATTTTTCTGCTTCTTTTCTATACTTGTTTAAAGGGTCGTTATTAAAGGTGAACATCTCCGAATACTACGTCACTGTTAATATACAAATATAGGTTCTTTGTATATTATAAGAATCCAGAAAACTTTTATATATTACATAAATACACTGTAGCTTGACATACACAGAAACACAGACTGACCAGTATGTCTTAATAATACTGGGATATCAATTTTCAGCCTTGCTGACCACAGTAGCTACAAGGTTAACTGAAGATTTTAGCTTTCGTTAAAGCTGCTGCAGAGTAAAACGCTGGTGGGCGGAGCGTGTGTAGGCCAATTATGGCAACATCTGAAAAACGTTGATATTGTGCGAGATGCCAGAAGATGAAGCCAACAGCTTTCTTGTCGCCAGCCTTTTGAATAGGGTGAGATGTATGCTGAGATGATGTTTTGTCTGTGAACTGTGATGTGGAACTAGTGATGACGAATATAAACAGTTGAAAATGCTGATGGTTGATGACACAGCTCTTTGTAGATCTGATTGCAATTGCGATCTAGACAACGCAAGTCCTTTATTGATTAGGACTGTGTATTGGCAAGACCCTGGCGATACAATACGTATTGTGATACAGCGGTCACAATTCAATATATCGTGATATACTGCGATACTGCAAGCAAAGTGATATATTGCAATTTTTCAAATCCTACTATTAAAACACACCAGTGTATGAACAGGTTTGCCAATGCTTACTATAGCATTGCGCCCTTGTGCTGCTTGTTAATGTTGGAGTGGAGCTGAAAATGAATAACAACACTGCCATCTAGTGGTCAGAGGTTTAAACACAATACACAATGATTCACTGTCTTCCAGGAATCTGTGTATCGATACTGTGTTTTTGAGAATCGATACAGTATCACCAATTCGATATTTTTGATCTTTTCTTAAACCCCTATTATTGATATTTCTGATCATTTTGAATGATTGGTTGTGGATTTCAGCCTCACAAACTATGCTAATTCCCTGTTCACGCCCCACCACCCATAATACACCAGCACCTTGTTGTCTGCATTCTTGCTGCTATACTTAGACACGTAAACCCAGACTGCCTGAAGACTATAGACTCTGATTAAGACTTTGCGATGCTCCTTGAAAGCAAATCTCTAGCAAAGTGCTGCACAAGAGATTTAGATTTGCCAGATAAATAGTGACACGCGCACACACACACTAGCTTTAAAGCCAGAGGCTTGGCGAGTGGGAGAGGGGGATGGGGAATGCTGGAGGAGTGTGTCTATTTTTAGCACTCTCTGCGGGTGATTACAGTAATCTAGGCACTAAGATATAATCTGATGAGGACTTAATCTGGGCTCTGCTGTGCTCCCTGGCTGGCTCCCAGAACATCCTTTCTTTCATTGATTAGCCGTAGTTGGCTTCTTTATCCAGGTATCTGCCCCTTCTTACCCTCCCCTCCCATCCATTCCACACCTCCTCCTCTTGCCGACCGTTTCTACCCAGAAACCTCTCCCAAGTGTTACGCAATCCCTCCATTTATCTTTAATGAGGAGGTAGCTCTCCTCTCTCCGCCTGGCTTCCTCTGCTATTTTCGTCTTCGCAGGTTGCAAAGCTATAACCTGCATTTTCTAACCCCCCCCCAGCCGCCCCCCTGCCACACCAGCTTTCTCTCTCTCTCACTCTGTTTTTGCATGCTAGCTGCTTCAGCAGAGATGGCATCCCTTTCTGAACATTGCTCTTGCCAGTACCTGAATATCACCCGTCCCACGCTTGGCATCGTAATCTGTTTGTTGTATGTTATGAAACGTTGTAAATCGATCAAACGTGAAGCCTCTTAGTCCACAGTGGAGTCTGTGTGAGGGTTTAAACCGATAGTTTTTCTTTTTTATCCAAGATAAGACAGTGTCTGTGGTTTGCTTCGCTTATTGCACAAGTCTAATGTAACAGACTTTAGGCTTCATTGGGCAATTGATAGGCCAGTTCCTTCAGGTTTCTGATACCAGTGCAAATATTAAAACCCTGAGTTAAAACCTTGGAAAAGCAAATAAAGCTGATTTTAATTGGAGCACTTTACTTAAGTTGAGCAACTCAAGGTAGCCTATCATGCTAAAAATTGCCTAATGCTCTTATACTCCTCAGGAAGAACTAATGCAATGTGATTGTTGCCTATTTTCGGATAGACTGATTTATTCTGTGCAGTGCTTATATATGCTACCAGTGTTTTTTTTTATTTTTTTAAAGAATTTCCTCTTCGTTTGCATGCATCCCCCCATTTATTATATGCATATAGTGTGACTGGATAAAAAGAAGTCGTTTAAATGCTTGGATTCCTGGATATTACTGGATTTTTTTTATGGACAGGCAACCAACAACATAGACAGTGCAGCAGGCGTGTGTTGATTTAGGCCTCCAGTTTGCACAGTGCTGGATGCTGATGCAAATTGCTGATGTAGCCAATCAGCCGCATTCTGGGTACGGGACAAATTGTGTAAATGACGTGTTATTACACAACTAGGAGTTTAAAAACAAGCGAGAAGAGGAGGCAGAGACGTTAGGAGGGAATCACGTTGAGTCTAACGGTTGTGGTGGCTGCTCCCACTCACTGCAACAATATGAGGCTGTCTCTGACTGTGCTTGTTTGTGGAGAGTGTGTCTGTGTGCGGGTGGATGAATCCTCGATCGTAGAAGCCTTCCCCTGCCACTTCAGTTCGCCATGTGGCGAGGCTCTAACTGGATTTCCTCTCTCTGCATATAGTCCACTGAGCTGTGGAAATACCCTTGGCCTGGTCTCCTAGATACCCAACCTCCTGAGCCACACTCGTCCCTTAATCACACACAACAGCCTCCTCCTCTTTCTCCCCTTTTCATCTCATCTCTTCCTCCCTCCAAAGTTAAAAACAGGGCAGTGAGAAATAAGTACCAGTTTGCTTAATTTAGTCTTTTTTTAACACAAGGATGATTTCCTGAGTTTGGGTCCTGTTTTCTGGATAACACTGGTTGTGCAGTTGTATGTCGATTGACTTTCACGTTTCCGTCTCAGAGAATTTGAACTCTGATTGCACCGTGCTGATGAATTGTATCATGTGGGCTGCATCCAGTGCAGTTTCGGTTGCATGCAGTTGGAAGAACATCAAACAGCGTGGTCTACTGTGAGACGGTGAGCTTCGTCGGAAGTCTCTCTGTCGTCCTCATCAACACCTCCGTGGTGTTTTCCGTTGTGTTTTCCTTCGCACAGCAAAGGGTTCACAGACACTAGTCATTATTTTGCTTCACTTTGATGCGTCGCGTTTGATTATTGGGTGTTTATTCGGAACAGAAAACCTCTCGCAGATTCAGGATGAGTCTAAAAGTGGTCTACTTATGTAATAGGACACTTGCTTGTTTGAGTGAGTTGATGTGCAAACTTCTTTGCAGTAAGGACACATTTACTCAGTTTTTCACCCAAAATATAGACGATCAGCCTACACACGTTTGGTGTCTGCAGTCTACTTCTTCAGTTTTAGCGGTGCAGCTTTGAAACTAATGTAGCTAACAAGTAATGGAAGCTTATAAATCTGCAAAAATAAACAAAACTACATGCTAAATTTAGGCTTCAGCTATTGTTTTTTCAGCCCTGCGCGAGCCTCTTCCATATTTATAGCAGTACTTCATACGATGTCAGAAACCACATGGTCTCTTTGTGAGGGTAGTCATGCTGTTTGCTGGAAATGGTGAGGTAAAAACCAGTTTAAAAAAAAAAAAAAAAACAGGTAACCAAAATTACCAGTTAGCGAAACTTAAGAAACAAACTTGACACCCAGCAGGTATTGACTGATTGACTGCATCTGTAAAAAAATTAATATGTTTGTAATTTGGCTATGTTTAGCCTGCAGTGAGGTGCCTACTGTGAAGGTTCATTCATAGATAGCTCCAGGGAGGTGCCAAAGGAAATCTGGCCAAAGCTCATCAAGTTAGTAGGAGTACTGACCTCGGCCTTGACGGCAGTCTTGACGTCAAAGGCTTGGTGCGGTCAGCCAGGGCCCAGGCTATAGAGCGCTGGGGGGGGGTTATATTTAGCATTTACTTGCCCTATAGACAGAACGGGTTAATCAGATCTCGGAGTAAGCCGAACGCTTCTTCCGCATTGCTGTGTTGGTAAACTGCGGCCGGTGAGGTGTTGTTTCGGCTGAGTGACGGTTGGGTTAATGTGATCTCAGCAGCGCTGCTGGTTTGTGGGGTGCTGTTCCTAGCTACTTTGCCTTACGGCTGAGTTTTCGGCTGAGTGACGGTTGGGTTAATGTGATCTCAGCAGCGCTGCTGGTTTGTGGGGTGCTGTTCCTAGCTACTTTGCCTTACACCTGAGACCCCTGCAGACTGCAGAAGAGCATCAGCGCACATCCCTGAGCTTGTGTGATGTGTCTCTGACATAGAATCCAACTCCCCTGTTTGAATTTGCACTGCTTAGCTATGCTGTGTTCTTCAGACGTGATGGAGTGACCATACATGCTCTATTTAGGGCTTGCGTCTGGACACAGTTGCCTAAAATGTCTGGGAGTTGGCTTACTTTCATGTTGATAACTTGCTTAGCTGCTTGATAGTCTGCCCTGTGCTGTTCTCACGTGTCCTCAGTGTCCTCTTTTATTGAAAACCAAAGTAGCGTCTGCCTGAAATTTCACTCAGGTAGGATTTCCCAGGATCACTTAAGCCAAGACTAAAGTCTGCTCTATATGTCCCTCAGATGGGCTACTCTTTGGGGTTAAAGATCAACTCCAAAAAAGTTTTGTGACGTAGGTCTTCATTTAAAGTTGCAGTGGACGGGGGATAGTTTAATCTATGCCATTCCAACTGTTACTTCTTAACACATATAACAGAATGCTGTATTATAGCTAATGTTAATGGCTTGCCAAAGTAACAGCAAGCTCTGTGCTGAGCAAACACAGGATAGTATGTTTTTTCTACAAAACAAGATTGTATATACAAAAATAACTCAAATGAACCCAAACTGCGCACCTACAAAATATCTTTTTAACCTGTTTAACTCTTAATATGTGCTCTTAATTTGATCAGAACCATCCATACTAGTCCAGGCTGAAGTCCTTCTCCTTGCACACTGTATGTTGCTATGATAGAATGTACGATTATTCAGCTGCACCTTTGAAATGGATTTTAAAGTGATGCCCTCAGCGTCTTAGGCAGGCCCTAATGGACAGAGATCTAAAACTACGAATAAACCAACGAGCACCACCAACTAAAAAGCCATCATGAAATAATGTGATTAGTCATGGTGGATTGTTAGAAACGTTTGACAGCCCTGTAAAAAAATGACACACTTTTGTGTTTTATTGCCAGCGATCACTGTGACTTCAGTCTCAGCTTATTTATTTATTTATTTATTTGTTTGTTTTACTGTAGAGATGCACCATTTTTTACACTGATGGATTCTTTGGTCTCATGTCTCTGTGTGGGTACACCGTCTTCGACAGGAAGTGCCGTAGAAGGCTTTGACATAACTGATTGCGTTGGAACGGCTGATGGTGTGTTCTGAGCTAAATTGCTTGCTTGGAGGTTATTGAGCGCGCGAGGCATTAGTCTGAGGGGTTTTGATTGAACCGTGTCCTGGCCTGCCTTTGTCTCATTTGTCTCGGAGTGTCTTTTGAGCATGTTTTTCCTGCTCAGTTTATGCTGTTACAAAAAAAAGAAAGAAAGAACAAAAAAAACAGGCAGAGTGATGAAAATGGACAGATGCAGAGTGATGAGAAAAGAGATCGATGGAAAAGAAGGGGAAAGAAAAGCGGATGGAGGATGCCGTGTGTGGTGTGAGAAACCGCCAGATGTGGCAGTAGGTCAGTTTTCTTGGAAAGCTGACGCAGCCCGTGTCATGGAAGAAAGCAATGCGATGGTCAGCAGTTACAGAGGCTCTAATTCTACTGGGGCAGGGAGACACCACAGCCAAATGGGGCAGAGTGCTAATGGGCTAGTGCACAGAGGCGTAGAGTGTGTTTGTAGTGTGTTTCCCAGTACAAATCCATCAAACATGAAGTTTCGAGATATAAGAGATAGCAAAGATCGGTATTGAGCAGATATTTGCAGCCCTGATATGCTGATCAGATATCAGAGGGAGAATGAATCAGATCCAATCCTGTAACAGATGTAGTCTGAAGTACACACACTCACACTGTGGGATGTTAGCTGGGAAGTAGTGCTTTCTGTAGGGTGGTACAGTGTTTGGGTAGCATACCTTGAAAAGTTCATCTTGAGTTCTCCAGTTAAAACTATTTTTAAGCCTTAATTTAAAAGCTTCATACCTCTGATATGTCTGATACTCAGGGTCCCAATATTGGTATTAAAAGGAAACTTCTGGGAATGCTATTAGTGTAATGATAATAGAATAAAATACTGGTCCTTAGTTGTTAATTAGCCAAATATGTTTATTCTGATGAGTAATTACACAAAGATTACATATTATATAGGCTAAGAAAAAAAAAGTATGCACCAATACAAAATATTAAAATTCCAATTAGGTTTGTATAATTTGAAATTTCTGTTGGTTTTGGTAAATATCAATATTTGCACCAATAAAACCATTTTATATGCTCAAGTATATTTTTGTACGTTAACAGTGGGTTATAATTCTGGGATGTTCACTCACTTTTTTTAAATAAGAACCACTTTAACAAACCAAGGTAAATGCTTCTTATTTATTTTATAGGACCCGAATGTAGTTGCTGCATCATTTAGATTGGAACAGGACATTTGAATATGTTTTTGAGTTGTTGTGGTTAAGTGTGTTGCATCGTCTGTGCTTGTCCGTTTGTGGCCAACCAGCATAACGGTTACCAGAGGAATACATTTGACCCGGTCTGTCTACAATACCATAAGCTATTCCTTCAGATGGTGTCAGATATTTTCAGTAGCAGCAGTACTAGGTATAAGATCTTAGTGCTGCAGATACAATGAATCAGTTGATTACATTGACCCCTGGATCTCAGTATATATATAACTGATACTCAGTATCTAATATGTAGGACCACTTCCATCTCATTCCTGTGGGTGAAAGAAAGGCTGTACAAAAAAAGACTGGCTTGTACATACATAGAACCGCTCATTATAATGTATTACAATTTTCCTTTTTCATATTAGAAACAGAAGAAAGGAGCAGCGTGCTAGCTGCCAGGTCATTTCCAGTGCCATCAGTGCCAGCTAGAGGTGCCTGCCAACAGTGTCTGGGCCAGCTCAGCTCGCTGACCACTACCTAATGTGGATGTAACTGAGGGAGAGAGAAAGAGAAACAGCCGTGCCCGAGCTAGGTGTGGGAGATGGGACAATAAATTTATTATGATCACAAATTACATAACACTGCACCTTTCTCAGTATATGATGGGGTGTTGTACAGCTTTAAATATTAAAATGCAATTGGTTCATATTTACCATCCTTTAGCTTCTGCTGTAAACACTGTCTGATTCTGTTATAATGTCTGGTGTATAGATTCTACGATCCTAGATCAGAATAAAAGCTGTACAGCACGGAAAAGAGTTCACAGACCCTCAGTACAAGGGGGCATCTGTTAACATTACGGCATTTGAAAGTTGGACATTGTTACAGTAACGTGGGCTGACACAGGCAAATGTCATCCCTGTGTCGGCGGAAATTCTGTACACGCAATCCGGAATGCCTCCTTTCACACGCGTGCTAGAAATGGCCTTTTTCTTACATAACCTGCGCTAAGCAAGCGGGTCGATTCCTGTTTTACAGCCGCGCTCGGAAAACAGTGGTGTGCTCTAATCCCTGTATAGTCTAAACCAGTCCAGTTTACACAGATTGACTTATTGTTTAGTTATAGTTTACATACATGATCAGTGTTTTTCCTTTAGTCAAAATATAATAAAATATACAAAGTACAGTAAAATATGTAGTTTGGGGAGTTATGTACTTGTACTTGTATGATATTCTAAGTGTATCACAAGAAAGTCACATTTGGTTGAGTGTAAACTGCATTTCTCTGTTTTTAATCTGACACTGGAGCCACTCTGTCTGGTTCACAAGGCCCACACTAGTGGGGAAACAAGGACATAATCAGCAAATCAATTTATTCATTTGTTTTTTGAACTCTCTTTCAATTGGCTATACGTAGCGTGCAGATAAAAGATTCAGCAGATGTTAATAGGCTGGACGTCCTGCTATATCAGCACCACACAACGTGAGAATAACGTTTATCTAGACTAAATGCTTTTTAAAAGCATATCATTGATAAACATATTTAATAAGGCATTCACGTTGGACAGTTGATTATATTTTTTTATATGTTGGGTAATAGGGATTCCTTGGTAAGTTCTGGTCGGTTTAGACTTTAAACATGGTGATGGGGTTCGAGGTCAGACCCGATTAAAGCTATCTTGTGTTCATACTGTGAGCAACAGGTAGTTTTGTAGGAAAATGATAACCATCAAATGCATAAACTGCTAGTTACGGGGCTTTTGTCCGTCTACAAAAGGCCAGGGTGGTTTTGTCCATCTACAAAAGGCCGTCCTAATGCCAGTAGGACATGTTGTGCACTGTCTGGGAGTTGTAATAGCCTCTGACAGACTGTTACGCAATTGATATCTAACTTGTCACCTTTCTTTGAATCGCAGCGGTGGAGGTGAAGAGCTCCCTGTCCTCGGGCATGCAGAGTCCAGTTGGGGGAGGAGGTGGCGAGCAGGGTGGAGGTGGTGGAGGAGGAGGAGGAGGAGGGCCCGTGGACCTGCGGACGGAGCTGCGGGCGGACCCTCGGCTGAACGCTCTCAGCAGCATGGACCCGGCGCTGAGGGAACAGCAGCTCCAACACGAGTTGCTCCTGTTAAAGCAGCAGCAGGAGCTTCAGAAGCAGCTGCTCTTCGCCGAGTTCCAGAAGCAGCACGAGGTCCTTACCCGCCAGCACGAGGTCCAGCTGCAAGAGCACCTCAAGGTGGGGATGGGCATGTGTGTGAGAAGGCCATGGTGCACTGACCTACCATTCCTCCACAAGCGCCAGCCGTCTAATGTTGGCAGTTGGCTTTACGCCATTTCAACCTCTCAGATGAACCGGGGTGAATGGGCAGAGAACATTTCAGAACTGTGTGAATGTGGTCTTCTATTCTGGGCCTTGAATACCGTCCTGGATTTGGTAACCATGAGGGTAAACTCAACTGTTCCTGTTACTTAATAGCCTCCTAGTCATGCCCACCAGTGATTATGAAATCCAGGAGTGGCAACTGGAATCAGGGTCCATGTTTGAAGACCTCTGTTCCAGAACATTGTGAATGGAGCCAATATTGTAGAGTAATGCGAAAGAACAGCAGCACTGCAGATACATATGGAGTGCAACACACCAGAACCGTGTAACCGTATAGATCAGGGCGTACTGGAACCTGGAGACTCAGTCACATACAAGTAGAGGATTGTTTTCATAATATTGGCCTATGTAATAGTGATATAACAGCAGGCAATATGCGAGAAAGCCCCCTAACCAGTCGTGAATCTGTACATTGAGCATTCTGATCAATACCAGACACGCCTTTACATGTCATTTGTAGGTGTTTTGAAGAATCAGTGTTAAAGACATTTATATGATATAACAATTGCAAAGAATTGTGGTTTAAATAATGCAGGCCAGTCTTTAACTGTTAGATTAATGATATGCAGTTGGGTTGTTAAGAAAGTCACATTATTATGTTTTACTTATAGGTTTTAACTATAGGACCACTGTAGTCCTGTTATGAGCGTGGGAGAGGGTGGGAGGGGGTGATCAGTATTTGCAGTTATTATTTTTATCTTAGTGTATCTGTGTTTGAGGTGCCCGTATTCATGTACTGGAATGACTGTTTGGGTACTTGTTGCATTGTATGGCAGAAAGATGGAAAAAAATATGGAACAGTTCAGTGAGACGCTTGTTCACCTGTTAATAGTGAAAGCTTTGCTTGTGCACATGTTGTTATACCTTGGTACCCTTAAACATGAGTGTTGGAATGTGAGTTGCCAAGGATGTGTTGTTGAGTATGTGACTGAAAAAGCTGAGATAGCATGGATTTCACTGCTAAATAGGCTAGGCTGGTGTTCGGTTCAGACTTATCGTCCATCTGTGTCCAGTTTAGCCTTATTAGCTAATCTAAGACTTTCTACTGAGCTTTCCCAGCTTTTTTTAGAATAATAATACTTATTTTGAAAGCTATTCCTCAGCATTCCATTCAACTTTCAGTGCAACTCCAGTGCTGTCACCTAAATAAAGTCAGTCCACAGCTTCACACTGATATCAGCGTAGTGGTTCATGGTTAGCCTGATGTTAACTAATGCCACATCCTAGCTGGGTATTTATCATGAGTTCACCCCGAGTTGATGTTGGTAACGACTAATGAGTTATCATGCAAACTAGTGGGTGGATGGATATTTTCGAAAGAGAGAGAGAAAGAGAGAGCGTGTGTTCAGGTTTGAACTGGTTGTGCTTGTGTGTGTGTGTGTACAGGTCTATGGTGTGTGCAATTTGGGTTGACCTGTATTGGGGGGAGGTTATGACGTAGTTGATATGCGCTCTATTTGACCTCTTTACCTTTGCCTCCTGGCTGTGTGTGTGTGTGCAGCAGCAGCAGGAGCTGCTAGCGGTGAAGCGTCAGCAGGAGCTGGAGCAAAAGAGGAAGCTGGAGCAGCAGAGGCACGAAGAGCTGGAGAAACAGAGGCTGGAGCAGCAGCTCATCATGCTCCGCAACAAGGAGAAAGGCAAAGAGAGTATGCAAAACACGAACAGCACAGCGGCTATATGCAGCACCCTTGCATACAAGGCCAGCGCACCTTCAACACCATGTTTAGGGGTGCACAATGTTTTAGTAGAGAAGAATGTATAGGCGGCGCTGGATTATTGCTCTGGAATAATGCTTATCCAGGCGTTCACACATTTTATAAACGTTTAGCTATGGACAGTGTGTAAATGATGTAAATGAAGATATCAGCATCAGCCCCGAGCTCCTATATTCACAAATCCTTAACAATGTAAGGTGCCAGTGTTAGCGTCAACCTCAATCCCTGACCGTCATTAGCTCATACACACAGACACAGGCACCATTTGGTTTATGAGTTGTGTATGTTAGTTATATGCAAATATAACAAAAACATCTGTGATTAAATAGTATATGTTGTCCGAAGAAACACGTCTCTCCGTTTTTGCTGATTTGAATTTTTCTACACCATATGAACTCGACAGCTGCCGTTTATATTGTGTAAACATTTCATAATGAAGGGACCAATAGAAATGCTCCAAAATCACTTTGATTCTGGATGTTTTTCTGGTTCCATTGACTTACATTGAAAGTAAAGACTGTTTTTGTTCTCACCTGTAAAGTTGCTATTTTGAAGATGCCTGTTTTTCATTGGACAGCGGCGATATGTAACTACGGTTCTTATTTTGCTTTACTTTGAGTCCATTATCAAAAATGTCCATAAGCGAATTGAATGGTGATGTGATGGAAATGTTTTGATCTAGCAGAGGCACGTCTTTCTCCATACCCTTCCGTTATTTGTTAGCTCCATAAGCTTCATATCTCCAGCATAAAACTAAAGAAGCAAGCAAAAATGCTTACATGTAGACGTTGAGTCAGCAGGCGTCAAATTTATATGAAGACTATTTGTCATACCAAGCCAAATCCTACTGATCTTATTCTTTTGCAATTCCTACAGTTACTGCTCCTTGTATCACTGCTGTTCATGTTATTACAGGGGACCTATTACGTGTTTTAGCCCCTTTAACCCTGTTGTGTAATGTAGCATTATTGGAGGGGGGTGCTTAAAGACACAGGAGCTGAGAGTAAATTCAGACATATAGAGTATGAGAACATTGATATTTTTTTTAGAACACAGAAGCATGTAAATCTATTCTAGTAGACCCCAGAAATACAATAATGCTCACTGAAAATAAGTGTAATGGGTCCACTTTAACAACTTAGTTGTTACTACTCCTAGCACTCCTAAGTCTTACTTCTAGTAATATAGTTTCTAAGTGGCGTTCCTCCCTCCAAGCCCTGTACTCTGCTAATGGTTTTCTCCATTAAGAATCTAATCAGTTAAAAAAAATAAAAAATAGCAGCAGGGTTGCATAATGGAAGCGGAGCCGGAGCGTTGCGGCTATGAATAGACAGCACTACGTCAGAGCGGCAAATCAAATTATGGTTTTACATTAGGAGATGTTTCAGGAACAAATGCTTTCACACTCTAGATGAATCCAACAGCTGTGTGACCATCGCACATGACGTAATCCACTCAGTGGATTATGAACGAGCCGGGTTGTGCGGTCCACGGCCAACAAGCGCACCATTAGCTCAGCTAACCTGCTGTTTGGAATGGATAACGCAGACACTTTCATTCTAAGAAAGAAGACACGACGTTCAGACCTTTCATATAAAACCTCACTTGCAAATAAAACTTCTCATCTCAGTGGAAAGAGAGCAGTGCTTATTAAAGCGCCGCTTCAGCAGTCACATTTGCATGGTTTTCTTCTTACCCCAGACGTAGCTGTCCAGCCAGGACATGAAGTTTTACTTTAGTTTTGGACTGGTGCTATGAGACTAACGAGTAATGGAAGGTTGTACCTCACCAGTTAGCTTCACGCAAGCTGTATGCCTCATCATGTCCTGTTAAGTGAACTTATATAGATTTCCTACCGTCTTTAACAGTATATGACAAGCTAATATCGATACAAATGGACTTGAATTGTTGTACTGTGACGTAGTAACTCTCTGTCTGTGTCCACTCTGTCAGGTGCCATCGCCAGCACTGAGGTCAAGCTGAAGCTCCAAGAGTTCCTGCTCAGCAAAAAGGAACCCCCCTCTGGCGGACTCAACCATTCCTTCCCCCAGAAGTGCTGGTGAGCGGCGCGTTCCACACCCCTTATCACCCCCGTCTGAGTAAAGCCTAAAATAAGGTTATTCAGGGATTAGTGAGCTGCATGAGCGGAAATTCTTTTCCGCAAATAGTTTTTTAGCCCTTTGTTAAGCATAATCAGAGTCTTAGGAATAGGATCATGTTTAGTTCCGTTCACGTCCAAAGTACGTACCAAAGGCTGGTTGGAATGTCAGCTGGTTGGTTTCAAACTGACTGTATTAGTGAACTGTATTAGTTTTGGTGGGAGATGACTAATATGTTTTCTCATTGTACATGGTATGTGTAGCAGAGTAATTGTTTCAATTCTCAAAAACGAAAGAGATTAACCGTTTATTTAAAATATATTTAAGGTTTGGGTCACACTTAAACAAAAAAAAGTCTGAGAATGGGACTGAGATCACAGTACCCAGTGCTGAAACCCAGTACTGTGCCTTAACACCTTAATGTATTGAATTAAACAGCCATTATGTACAAGTTATTTATATTTTTTGGGAGGTATTTTTCATTAATAGAATCATACAGAAGGAAAAGAAGTTCTCAGATAAACACAACAAAAACAAACACACAACAAAGCTTTTCTCTTTAAGACTGAAGAGAATATCAATATCTCCAATTTTGCTCTGGATCTGGAAATATCCAGAGGTTTTTCTGGCCATCCCTCCACTGAGAGAAGACAATTCAACACTACAAGCATGTAGCGGTCAAGAAGCTGTTACTGAGAAAAGAAACTAAATTACTGGTGCTCTCACAACATTGAATGGGCCACTCCAGCGTCCAGACCCTAACATCTCAATGTGTTTTGGATTACTTGGTTTGTGAGGTGCAGAAAACCGCATTCACTGAACTTTAGAGGAGCAAGAAAGAGCAAAAAATAAAGTTTAAACTGTTGTTTAGTTTAAAGTTTAAATGTTGATATTCATTTCAGTTCTTAAGACTTCTGTGTAGTTTATATGTTTGCATATAAACTACATGCTGAGGCTGAAAAATGAATATCTTATAGGTAATAGCGATTCTGGCGGGAGATGATATAAATGAAGGTGGTCTCTGCCTGTACTATATATATATATATATATATATATATATATATATATATATATATATATATATATATATATATAATACACATTAGACACGTGTATGACCCCCACATTCTCTGATATGGTGTGATATATGTGTGTGTTTGTGTGTGTAGGGGTGCCCACCACACGTCTCTAGACCAGAGCTCCCCTCCACAGAGCAACACCCCAGGCACCCCACCGTCTTACAAACTGCCCCCACTGCTGGGGGCCTACGAGGGCAAAGACGACTTCCCTCTCCGCAAGACTGGTGAGTACAGCGGACTGTGCTTCTGGTGTGGGAGTGTGTGTGTGTGTTTGTGTGTGTTTGTGTGTGTGTGTGTGTGTGTGTGTGTGTGTTTGTGTGTGTTTGTGTGTGTTTGTGTGTGTTTGTGTATGTGTGTGTGTGTGTCAGTGCTCCCTATAATGTAGACCATTGAATTTTAGACTCTGGGTAAGATTAAGGTTAAAGTCAGGGTAAAGTTAAGGTTGGATTAAGGTTAAAGTCAGGGTAAAGTTAAGGTTGGATTAAGGTTAAAGTCAGGGTAAAGTTAAGGTTGGATTAAGGTTAAAGTCAGGGTAAAGTTAAGGTTGGATTAAGGTTAAAGTCAGGGTAAAGTTAAGGTTGGATTAAGGTTAAAGTCAGGGTAAAGTTAAGGTTGGATTAAGGTTAAAGTCAGGGTAAAGTTAAGGTTGGATTAAGGTTAAAGTCGGGGTAAAGTTAAGGTTGGATTAAGGTTAAAGTCAGGGTAAAGTTAAGGTTGGATTAAGGTTAGTGTCAGGGTAAAGTTAAGGTTGGATTAAGGTTAATGTCAGGGTAAAGTTAAGGTTGGATTAAGGTTAAAGTCAGGGTAAAGTTAAGGTTGGATTAAGGTTAAAGTCAGGGTAAAGTTAAGGTTGGATTAAGGTTAAAGTCAGGGTAAAGTTAAGGTTAAGATTAGAGTCAAGGTCAGGCTAGCACTAAGGCTAGTAGTAGTTCTGGTTAAGGCTTAGATAGGTCTCTTGGAAAGTATGTGATGGCCCCACAATCCATAGAAACAGATGTGTATGTTTGTGTGTTTATATCTATACATAAATATATATAAATATCCATTTCAGTTTACATTGTATACGTTATTAACCAACTGAATAAAATAACAGCAGTTATTACTGTGACCAGTGATTCTTAGCTATTAAGTGCAAAAACCTGTGTAAATGTTTTTATTCTGGATAATAATAAGATGATCTAACCTGATTTCTTTAAACATTCAGGTATTTAAATGGATAAGGTGTTTAAAATGATCCTGCCTAGTTTGTGAATTGTAACATGGTTGATAAAGCATCTTTCACGTCTATACCCTGTTGTGCTTCGTCTGTGGGAGTGTAGTGTTATATGGTGCTTTGGTGGATGTTTTGCTAAAAGCACTGCGTGTTTTGCGTTTTCATGGATGTTAACTTGCTTTGCTCCTGTGGGGCGTCTACAGGTGTGAGTCAGAATGAGTCATCAGAGCAGCAGCCGACCCACACACACACGCACACACGCGCGCACACACACACTTTTAGTGGTCATGTTTTTTCCTCTCAAATAGCTATCAGCTGTACTCAAACACACCCACACATTATCTACGTATGTTCCCACACATGCAGCATGTACACACACAAACTATCTGCTCCTCAGCTATCACTCATATCAGCTCCATTTACTTCAGTACACCACACACACACACACAGTATAATCTCTGTAGTCTCCTGGGTGTTAGAGCTGCACAGCACAGACATCTCTGACTAACCTTTGGAGGGGTGGAAAAAAATATCCCTGCAGATTCATTAAAAAAAATGAAACAAACGACAGATAAAGAGACAGTAAACAAAACGTATGGGCTGATATCTTTTAGACGTTAGCGTTCTCCTGTTTGTCTGACTACGTTGGCTGTAGGGATGTCGCAATAACCGCAATATTGTAATACCGCGCTATTGACCTGCCAACCGCAGGGAATTGCAATCGTGTTTTTTATTTTTTCCTCTTATTTTACACATAAGCCACTTGTTAACTATTATTTAACACAGCAACTGTTGGGGTCCATTGCAGCTGACTGGTGAGTGTTTTTTTAATGGAAACAACGGCGGCTACTCTGGTCGCAAAACCAAATACGACTTCGCCAGTTTGGGAGCATTTCGGCTTTCAACCGAATGAAAAGGGAGAGCCAGCCAATGTAGAGAAGGCAATATGCAAAATCAGTGCCTGAAAGGTGCTGGGAAACGGGAGAATACATCGTATTTGATCCCACCTAGCTACCTATCATCCAGCTATCGAAACACAACTGCCCACACCAGCAACCAGCTCAGGTTGGTTCCAGCCGACAGTTAAAGGTAGCTAAATGCTGTGCGCGAGCTTCTAAATACAGTCGTGAAAGTAACAGACATAAACGCCTGATGTCTGCCGTAACGGGGTACGTTGTTCAGGAGATGGTTCCATTTAGCACAGTCGGCATTCAAGACTTTTTTTCCATGAAAGAGTAAAGGAGCGTTCTTATTGCGCGTCAATAGCCTCACATGTTCTGCATTTAATAATAAAGGACTGTTTAATTTGTCCTACAACTGTGTCGTCTTTGTTATAAAAATATAATACTCTCATAATAACAATAACAATAAGACGTGTTTATATAGCAGTAAAATAAGGATATGTTTGTGAAAACAACAAAAATGGCGATAATACCGCATATCGCGGTGTTATGGGCGTCATTGTTCTGGATGACTGGCTCATTTTTTTACGTGAACTGAAAGCAGATTTTATCAACTAATCAGTGTATTTTTTCTCTTACCTTGCAGCTTTTATGTTTAGTGTGTTACAGTATTTTATATTATAATACAAATACATAAACAGCAGAGTAAAGAAAACATTGCCAAGGAGTGTTTTTAATTTCGTTAAATGAAATTTCATTTAAATTCATTGTAAACGTAAATAAAGAAAGCATTTGTTTTGCTGTGTAAGCATCAATCAATCAATGTCGTCACAGCAAATTGCAAAACACTCAAACTGGTTATTTGTATTTCAGTATTGCTAAAGCTGGAATCACCATGATGATACATACACTATAAATCTATAAATATATAGTGTATGTGTGTGTGTGTGTGTGTGTGTGTGTATGTATGTATGTATATATATATATATATATATATATATATATATATTATAGTGTATGTATATAAATTGTACAGACTTAGTGAGCGTGTACTGTGTGCACTAGGTACAGGTTCAGGTTCCAGGCGGAAATTGGAGTAAACCTCTTAAGCGTAGACTTACTACACTCTACTCCTGTTCCACTAACACACCGCTCCAAGCCGCTTACATAATCTGCCTTCATCGCATGTGTGTTTTCCATTTGCCGCCTGATCTCTCACCTCAAACACTTTTTATTTTAATCAAATTAAACCCATACTAAAGCCACTGATAGCATTAGGCACAAAGTCCATCGCGCTCCATATACCCGCTGAGGCTCTGACGCACAGGCGGACCCATAAAAGAGACGCGCACAGAGACACTGCTTTTGCATAATTGCCCCAATTTCTGCTTTTCTTCTTATCAGCTAAATCCCCTTTTAGTACCATTAGTTTAATTTGACTTATCTTCTCCTGCATCTGCGCGCACTGCTAAAAATAGCATCCTGTATGTGTCTGTGTTTGATTCAAGGCTGTAGCTACGGGGGGCCTGAGGGAGCAAGACCACCTCCCTTGGAAGCCAGGGCAAGATTTTAAAATGCTGAAAAAAACGGACTGTGATGTCATGCTTGAAGATGTTTCATCTTGTTTATGTTTACTGCGGGATGAAACCAAATGCACTTGCATCCTGTCCTTGTTCACCTTAAACAGATGATAGTGACATCACCATGGTAGTTTCCCGTCACTATGGCAATTCACATCACTGTGGCAGTGTTTACATGTCAGCATGCGGCCATCAGTCATTGTAACGTTGCTGTTTTACTATAGTAAGGCTCCTTTCCTTTCAATGGCAACATAGTAACATACTATTAAGTCTGCTGAACTGTGTCTGTAGATTGTTGGAACTAACCTGAGCAGTGCGTGTTCATAATGTAGCCTCCTATTTACATAGCAAGTGAGCTAAGTGGGTAGGAAAGTAGTAAACAAAGGTAAATACTGTGAACGAAATGAGTCCCAAACATCTACATGTATTAGTAATTAACCAAGGCAGGCTGCAGTATCCTGTCGGGTTTTATTGTAATGGTATAGTATAGTTTCAAAATTCATTTTGTCTCTCTCTGGAAGCTACAGTGATGTTGGGTAATTGGTGGTTGTCAGACTCACTTATAGCATTTCTTTGTGAAACATAATACATCCTCATTGAACCACCACCCCACCAAATCCATACTAGCCCCCCTACCAAAGTGAAATTCCAGTTAAGCCTTTGGTTTGTGTATTTGTGCAGAAAACTCATGGTAGCTGTCCATGGTCCTGATGGACTTAAGCGATTAGTCTGTTAGCTCATGCGCTGGTCTCATCACTGATGTCTCTCTGTTTTTCGTTCTCTCGCCCTCTCCCAGCCTCCGAGCCCAATCTGAAGGTGCGCTCCCGATTAAAACAGAAGGTGGCCGAGAGGAGGAGCAGTCCCTTGCTCCGCCGCAAAGACGGCACTGTGATCAGCACCTTCAAGAAGAGAGCCATCGAGATCTCAGGTAACGTACAGACGGAAACGAAACGCTTAGCGAAACATCAGAGTTGCACAGTCCTCCCCCGCATGTCAAGTGTAGTCAGTCAAACACAAGTCAGTCTGAAATTAGCTGCTTAGTTCTGAATCAGAGTTCACTTGTACGTAGTGGAAACTTACAGTTACCAGGTTCGCACATTGCACAGTAAGGGACTAATCGTCACAGTGTTAATTGGTAAAAGCTTCCGTTACCTGTTAGCTACATTAGTGTCGGTTGACTGACT
Organism: Megaleporinus macrocephalus; assembly: GCA_021613375.1. Taxonomy (NCBI): domain Eukaryota; kingdom Metazoa; phylum Chordata; class Actinopteri; order Characiformes; family Anostomidae; genus Megaleporinus; species Megaleporinus macrocephalus. The sequence continues at coordinate 36,703,165 of CM038703.1, forward strand.
GCATTTGGGGTTCGGGGTAAACTGTGTAAATTTGATGATTGTATTATAATTAGTGCTTTCAACATTGCTATTGGAAGGTGAATGAGTGTGCACAAATCACAGGTCTGCCACATAATAGCATTTGTGAACATTAGAAGCGGCCCCTTCATCCACTATTGGGGGGCAGAGGTATTCCGAAATATTTGTGGGTTTTGATTTGTATATTTTTCATTACATCTTTTTATAAAAAAAGTAGTTTTATGGGTAGATATAAGATGTTATTCTGCTGGTAAAATATATTTTTGGATCGATTTGATATGTTTTTGTTATTGTAAGCATGGTGGTGTTTTGTGGCCTCGGCATGTTTGGCCTGTTTTTTGGCCCCCAGCCACACAGCAGTCATAAATTCAGCTATTTCAGTGGAAGATCCTGGGTGTTAATGCTGGTAATGCCAATGAACCATATCATTTATAGATAGCAATAAAGCCTGTGGGTAAGAAGAATTGGTCAGTCAGGCACTAATTTAGAGACTTCTAGCCAGAACATGTTGTCAAAACTTTTATTGCTACATCAGCTTATCAGTGTAGCTGCTTTTTATACAAATACGGCTTGTAATGCAATGTAAACAGGCCCTCGCTGTGAATGAGAAGCTAGCTAGGTTATTGAATAGCACCATAACTCACACTAGCAGGCTGGTTGTAATGAATAACTCATGCATTATCTGTGTGTGTGGCACTTCTGTGGCGAGCAAGCGGGCGGGTGGTGAGTGGAGAGTAGGTCCTGCTGTTGACACGGCCCTGACCCCATCCGGTTCATCGTTAATACGGACGCCTGAGCTCAGCGAGGCTAAAAATAGCACTTTAAGAGGGGATGGCTTTAATGGTGGCCTGTAGAAACGCTGTCCATGCTGTGACAGACGTGTTTGGATGAAATGGAGCGTGAGAATTCTTAGTCCACCCTATTTAGATGAAGAAAGAAACTGCTTACGTGGGCCAGGTCTGGCAAGGGGCTTAAAACACCTACATCTGTCCTAGAATCCGAACCTCACAAGCTCGATTTAAATTATTTTAGATGCTGGTCATCACACACACACGTTCCGAGTTCGAACAGCAGCAGTGAAACTATTACTGTGTTTATCTTGCATGCTTTTTGGCATTAACAGATTTCATGATGTTCCTTAATACATACATAATACTCAGTATTTTTTGGTTTTACCACCTGTTTTGATCCTGCTGATGTTGATAGATGTTCTCTAAAGTGGCTTGCATGCTCACAGTGCCCCCCGCTGGAAAAACTTCAGGCTGCTAGATGGTAGTATATATATATATATTATATTTGTAACTATATATTTATTTATAATACATTATAAATATATTCAAACAGAGTAAATCTGTATGCAGTTACTTCTATTCCTGCTGTATAAAGCATTATATTTCCCCCGGGTTTTATCTCGCATGGTCAGCATGGATGCATCCCAGTAAAGACGAGCTGTGTGAGGTGTGCTTTACTGATGTTGACATTTGTGTGTTTGTTTGTGTGCGCAGTCTCCTCAATGTGCAGCAGCGCTCCTGGCTCCGGCCCCAGCTCCCCCAACAGCTCCAACAGTGCCATCGCAGAGAACGGCTCCAGCGGCTCCGTCCCAAATATTCACGCTGAGGTGAGCCGCACTGCGCCTCCAAACCCTCTTAACGGCTCCTAGCGTAGTTTGATGTGAAGTGGTTCAGTGTTGAGATACTTGCATACTCAGATTTCTTTACAGTGTTGGTGATGGGAATCAGGGGTCACAGTGTCTACAGGGGTCAAAATATAGACATTTTAATCAACATTCGAAATGACCAGTCTACCTACATGTGTCCTCTGTGTTTTATGTGTAATGGTAGGTGTTGTAAAACAGTGGGAAATCAGAAAAATGAATTGCTTTTAGAGCTGTTTAGCCTCACAACACCCTACAACAGTGCATATTCATGTGTGGCTTAAGTGAGATTATATTGCTGATTTGTTACATTGCGATTGTGATGTGTTTCAACATACAGTTGTATGCCAAGGTTTGGGTTTCCATGCTCATAGTACATATTCGGTTTATTTTCTAAGCTTTTTATGTTTTTCCTATGTGTTAACTTCAGCACGTAAAAAGAAATTGTACACCTCTATATCTTAAGTATAGCTTCTCATCAGTGGTCCTTGTAATTACTGTATAATATTCCTCGTGAAATTATGAGATCTAACCTGAGATCGTCTGGAATCTAGAATATCTGGGTAGATTGTTCACAGTACGCAGTAAAAACTTTGGGATTTGTTAGATTATTGCACGTAGCGATGAATAAGTAACCTACAGCTGGGTTTGAGTGCTGCTGAGTTGTATTTAGTGATGCATTACAGCTGAAGAATGAGCGAGCAGCACTGCAGGGGTACTGAGTGTGTCCACTAGCTGTCAGAGCATCGTAACCTTGAGAGAAAGCGCGCGAGTGCGTGTTTACCACAAAACGCTAGCTGTAGGGCAGGAACATTGCAGCTGTCTGATTGACCGCCTTCAGTGACCAGCATATTAAACATGTTTAGCACATCTGCGTCTCACCCTGACTGTTCTAACACAGCCGTGGAGTTTTCACCAGCAGCACATGATGTCATCCCTGCATGAAATACCGCTGCTGTGTTGTAGTCTGTAGTTCATGCTCACAGCATAAGCAGAAAATAAGATGTGAAATGAAGTCAGCAGCACATGTGGGCGTGGCAGATATGTTATTAGTATCTCATGACCTGCAGTGCTGGCTCTCACGTGCCACAGAGCAGGGCCACTGTAAACAGGGGCGGAGTTAGAGTGAATATATTATCAGAGGGCGTGGTTAGGCGTGCCCTAAGTTAGATCTCCTCCTCCCCTTCTCTCAAACTGGGATATTTTCTTAATAACGGGACGATCACTGCCTACATACAGAATACAGGCTTTTTCTAATTATTTATTAATTATTATTAAAGTTTTTTTTAAGCAAAGAGAAAAACATGGTGGAGTGGATATTTTATACTCTCATTGAACAGCAAAAAATACAAGGCAATGTTATGTATTGAATATGATCATAATCAAAATATATGTATTATTATTATTATTATTATTATTATTATTATTATTATTATTATTATTATTGTGCTTTTGCTTTATACCACCATAAAAATAACCAAAATAACATTAATAAATCAGAAGAAGTAACAACAACAACAACAATAATAATAATAATAATAATAATAATAATGTCTAATGAAAATACACAATTATTTTTATATAAATTTAACATTTTATTTTGTTCCCAAATATGACATGTGCTACTTTTCTAAGACGATAGCTGCGAGCAAACTCATTAGGGGGGTTATTTTTCAGTGTTTTGAACGAGCCCAGCATTTGTTTGCTTGTTAAATGATCTCGTAACATTTTGTGTACTTGTGTGTGTGTGCATGCTTTTGATTTGTTGTGTGGCCCATAAGTTACAAAAAAATTGGGAACCTCTGGTCTAAATGAAAATTGGTTAAACTTCCTTAACCTTTAACACACAATTGCTGCTTTTTTGATTATTTGTTTTAAACTTTTACGCACAACATGAACAAAGAGGGGTTTGTAAATGGTTTGTAAATATTTTTTTAATAAACAAAAAATAAAAGGGAAGAAACATGTTAACTTAAAAAGGCTAACAGAGAGCACACTGAAAACAGTGATGCACTGAATTATTTTAAATGTCTACCACTAGTTAGTGTGATATCACTAATATCTAGGACATCTACACAGTTTTGTTCTTCAGTTGGCTTTTGTTTGACAGTAGCTATGTTGAAGTTATGTATTTTATCTGTGTGGAAATTGTACTAAATATGAATTCAGGGCCTTATTTCTTTAGAAGAAAGAGACCAGAGCAGCCCGAACTCTGTGTTATGCTTCCAGGAGCAGTGCTGCTGGTCAGCTGGCTTGTTTTGGGCCCTCTGGTTTTCATACGTCATAACATGTTTAGGTACGTCATTGTTGTCAAGGGAGTCCGTAATTGTTAGGTGGATAAATGTTAGTTTATTTCCTCCCTGTATATTTTCGGCTGTGTGCCTTTGTTATTTTTGCAGTCGGAGCAGCTCGCCGCCTGCCTCTAATCAATCTCCTTTATGCCTTTTGGGGAAATGAAAAAAAAAAACAATTCTCTGCAGTTAAAGAAAGACCCCTCCATAAGTAGGGCAGCAAATATAGCAAACATCAGTCTCGTCAGCCAGCGATTTTCTGCCTCCCGATTCGCTCGATCGCTGCCATTCCCTGCTAGCAGCCGATGACATAACCAGCGGGCCGTTATAGCCACGATTCGTACATGCGCTCATTCGTACCTCAGCCCAAAAATAGCCTCTGGAGATCGTTATTCCACAGCAGTCGCCGTCGGAAGAGAACGGGCATGTGGAGGGAGGATAGAACAATGACGTCATCGCTGCTGCAGGCAGCCTACGCTACCGTTCACCAGCGTTGATTGGAAGTTTTGAATATTTGTTTTTTTGCAGAACTGCGCTGTGTCACAAACATCTGTCAGAACAGTCATTAAATACAAGTTATTTATTTCCTAACTTCCCAAAAGTGGAGTTCAGAGCCATCAGAGAAACAGAACTTAACACTTTTAACTTTGAGAGAGAGAGAAAAGAAAATCTGAAAAAAAAAACAATACACTGGTGTTTCCGTCTGTCATTGCATGGTGAAAGGATCACAACAATGGACTGTGCACTCCAAAGTCCAGATCTCAACATCACTGACTGAACATTGCAGGTGTTATTATAAAAGCAAAAGTGGACACAGTACATACTATTTTATTTTTATATTAATATAGTTTTCTGTGTATTTTCTGTCAGATTAATAAATGAATGGCTGATATGACTGGAAAGTAAACTAATTAAAGGTAGTCTCTAACTACAGAACTGTAGATATAAAATATATAATAATATAATAACTATATTGGTAATAAATAATTATAATAATTAATAAGGTAATTTCAGATATATTTAGTACTAGCG